>JASDQU010205278.1:0-14324 GCA_032191745.1 Picea mariana
AATAATAAAAATAAATTGTCATGTTTAATATTATTTTATAAATTTATAAATATTCATACAATAATAATAAAAATAAAATGTCATATTTAATTTTTTTTTTTTAAATAAAAAGGGGAGGATCCTGCTATTAAGTATTAACAAAAAACTGTAACAAAGTGTACATAGTACAGAGTCTTAGCCAACCAAAATGCTGCCGGAAACCGGAAACCAGCATAGGTGTATAGTTATAGCAACTGTCAACTAATGGCACCTGTCCTGCCCGTAGGAAACCAGGCCAGGTGCCCTAAGTCTAGATTAACATAAAACATAAGCATAAAACTACAAAGCCATAGCATCATGAGAAAACTAGGGGAAAGGTGACCTGTCGCCAGCTTTAGTCTTCCGCGTGGAGCTTGCCATGAAGGCAAAAGATTGTCGAGCTGGAGCGTAAGGGAATATGTCCAGGAACTCATCCAGTCGCTGGCCCATGATGTGGGCTCGAAACTCCAGGTCAACCATGTGGCCTCGGAGCTCAAACACCAAGGCCAGGTGTTCCTCACGGAGAGAGCCACGCAGGTCGTTGCCATCAGCTTCGTGTGAGCTGCCCTGCCATCCTTCCTTTCCCGTCGCACCTCCAGCCTCAGCCTCGTCTCCCAGGTCCTGCCAAGGCACTTCTTCGACAATGCAACCAGGAGGCTCATCGCCCAGACCCAAATTAAGGTTGCTTTCGCCCCTGTCAGACTGCACTGTAATGCAAGGCGCCTCCAAAGTCGGCAAATCCGCCAGAGTCGGGTCCTCCTCAATAATGCAGGCCGGGTACATCTGCTCATTACTTCCCTCCAGCATAGTGGTGTCCATGGTTCCACAATCAATTGCCTGCTCGGCAATGTCTGAGAGCCGAGCCTTCTCCTCTTCGCGAGTTTTCTTCCTTAGCAGGGAGGAAGCTATGACCAGAGCCCTTTCAATTTCTTCCCTTCGCTGGCGCTGCTCCTTGCGAGCGTACCATGCAAAACCCCGCCGAGGCGTACCGCGCTTCCGAGTCATGTTGCAGAGCGCCCTCCAAGGAGAACGCGCAAGCTGAGACGAGGGAAGCTAGTTGAGAGCACAAGCGGAGGGATTTGCCTCCAAATTCCACGGGAGGTTGGTGTACCAGGGCGCCAGGAAAACAGAGCGGTACCACCACCACCAGAAACAGAATAGAGCCGAGACCGGAGCAGAGAAAAACAAATAAACAAGCTGCGAATTCCCATATCTGCATTTAACATTTACCTCGCCGAGTTCATAAATCCTCGCTCGCGGGAGTAGTCTATCCATTGCAGGGCTGTAATGGCTGGCCAGCATCCGTAGTGGGTGTTTTATGGAGGGCTGCCTCCAGCATTTACTCTCCGGCCTAGTGCGTGGCCACTTGGCTCGCCTTCACCACCTATCACCCCATACGGGGTATATATATATATATATATATATATATATATATATATATATATATATATATATATATTAAAAGCAATAATAAATATAATAATTTTTAAAAATAATAATAAATTTATTTTATATATTAAAAAATGACACTATTGATATTGATATTGATATAAGATTCACTATTGATATTGATATAAGATTGGTACATAAAAAATATATAATATTTTATTGATAATGAAATAAGAATGGCGTATAAAATATTTATATATATTTAATTATTGATGAAAAATATCAATAATATTATGATTATTGATATTGATATAAAATTGGACATAAAATATATAATATTTTATTGATATTGAAATAAGAATGGTGCATAAAATATTTATACATATTTAATTATTGATGAAAAACATCAATAATATTATGATTAATGGGGTAATTTGATACAATATAGTATAAAAAAATAAACACAATATAAATGAAATTACAAAATAGAACCCCAATAATTTAAGAAAAAAATACACAATACACATCAACGTGGTGTTGCATTGACAATTATAATCACATTATTTTAATTTACTTTAGTGCTTAAAAGAAAGAGGTTCTGGTTTATGTGGGAGAAAGTGTTTTGATTATTTTTAAGGACTTTTTAATTTATTTTACTATGTCAGATTTATTTATTTATTTTATCTTTAAGTGGTGTATATTACATTTAATTACTATTCATTTAACTTATCAATGCGGTCTTTTGTTTGGAAAATTAGTTGACCGGAAGATCTCAAAAATATTTCTCCTTTTGTTAATGTGATTCTCTTCTACCAAATGCTGCTATATAAGTAGACTAATAAACTCTATTTTCTCACCCATCTTCATTCTTGTAATTCCATAAACCATTATGTTAGAGAAGAGATGAAGAATTTCCTATGCAGATCTCATCATTGCAATAGATGAATGTAGTGATGCCAACTTGTTAGGAGTTGGTAGTTTTGGGAAAGTGTACAAAGGGGCTCTGAATGATGGCACTGTCATTGTTGTTAAGCTTCTCAATCTAGGAGATGAAGGGGCTAAAAAGAGTTTTGATAAGGAGTGCAAAGTTTTAAGTAGAGTTAGGCACCAAAATTTGATAAGAGCCATAACTTGTTATTCAGACCTCCAAATCAAAGCTTTGATATTTCCATTAATGCCAAATGGAAGCCTAAAGAAGTGGTTATATCCCGATGATGGAGAACAAAGTGGTTTGAGTTTGATTCAAAGGTTGAATATAGCAATAGACATTGCCCAAGGCATGACATATTTACATCACCATTGTTTTGTGCAAGTGATCCATTGCGATTTGAAAACCAACAATGTGCTTATAGGTGAAGATATGACTGCATATTTAATAGACTTTGGCATTTCTACCATATCAGTACTGCATATCAAGGGAATAAGTCAATAGGATCATCAAAGACTGGCCCAACAGTACTGCGTATCAAGGGAAGAGGTAGACTGGATCATCAAATACTGGCCCACGCAGTGGAAGGTTCCAGCAACAAAGAAAGAAGTCAAACCCAAGGAGCAAACAGAGGCAGGAACATCCACAAAGAGAAGTCTGACAACACCAGAAAGGCGACAGAGCACTCTCAAGCGTCAGGAAGTAGCATAGAAATGAAAAATCCCAAGAAAAAAGAAACAGTGTCAAGGGAAGAAGTCAAGGGAGATGACAAGAGTGGAGAAACCTCTTAGTCCGAAAAGGAGGCGGCATAGAAGAAAAATGTTGGGGCGCATCCCTCACAGGCGAAGAGAAATGCAACACAAGAGGAGGAAACCTGCAAGAAGATGAAATACCATAAGAAGCCTCCAGTCATCACCATTACAGAGGACAATGTCAATCTAGTGGAAGATAGAGTCCAGGATAGGGGAGAAGATGTCGTATGCGCAACAGAGGCATAGAGGGAGGAGATCATGGCTAAGTTGGTGGAAGTCCATGATAGTCTACAAAGGCTACAGATTTCTACAGTGCAACAATTTACAGTGCCGCAGTTATAGAAGACACAACAAGGGCATGCGCAGAAGGAACAAGAGGAAACAATTGAGATAGTGGTGAAGGGAAGTGACACCTTCATGGTCACACAACATATGTTGCGGGTTGATGAGGAGACATCATAGAAGCCAGTTGGGGACATAAACCAACTTGAGTTGGTTATGGCGTAGATACCTACAAAGGTGCTATATGGACTACAAGCAAGTGTGATGCAAGAAGTCCAATCCAGAGCCCATGCAGATACCACCAACTTGGAAGTTGGCAGGGAGGTTGCAGAGGTGTTACAAATTACCTATGACCAGTTGACTCTGTAGAAGGAGGAGAATAAACATGCATACAAGTTAGAGAGGGGACTGACAGAAGTCTATAACAACATCCCAAACTAGGCGCAAGAGCCAGAAGACACACCGAAAGGAAAGTTTCAAAAGATTGTGTAGCTCATGGAGAGATAAAAACATGAGATCACAGAGCTCACAGAGAAATTGACTCCTACTATGCCTCCAGAAGTCAAAGATCAAAGAGAACAGGAGGCTACTGCGCACATCGACAGTATTGTGTAGGAAGCTAAGGCAGTGGAAGAACTATATGAGAAGACTGATCAAATGTGGACCAGCATGGAAGAAGATGAGAAAATCCAACAGCTGGACCAGAAGCAAGAGAAGATAACGACATACATTTAAGAATTAAAACAACAACAGAAGGCAAAGTCCATCCTAGAGAGGATGAGGAGTGTGCAGGATATGAATGAATGAAAAACTACAAGCAAAGAAGGGGAAGATTGAGAAAATACATGTAGAATGCAGAGAAGTGTTGGCATGGCACATTATGACGCAAAGTGTGGAAAAGATGGCAGAGCAGAGCACACAAGTGAAAGAGAAAGTCACTCAATTAGCAAAGGTGTTTCAGGAGTTGCAGCTAGCCATATAGCATGTAAACTAAGGCGCAGTGGCTCGAGACAAGCCACATATCAATGTTGGGGGCCCGTTGGCGCGGGATATTTTTGGGGAGGAAAGTCTTCTTTTGGCACAGGCCTATTTTGGGAGAGGAAATTCTATTTTTGGCACATGCCTATTTTGGGAGAAAAGACTATTTTTGGGCACAGGCCTATTTTGGGAAAGAGAAGCCTATTTTTGGAGTGTGCGCAATATGGGGCAGAAAATAAGCATGCAGAAGAAAAAGAAAAAAAAACATGTGAAAGGAGGAAAAGCAATGTGGTGCGCATGCCAACAGACCTAGCCATCTTAGGGTTAGGGTTTTGGACATGAATGTAATGACTATAAGCCAATATAATAGTATAAATAAAGACCTAGGAGGCCAAGTAGAGGTTGGTCAGTTGTTTGTTGTTGAGTTATTCATTGTTATGTTGGTCAGTTAGTAAAGGAGAGATAGTTGATCTGAATAAGCTAGTTTTTAGGGTCAGGTCAAAGGTTGTGGAGCCTGGTGTGATCTAGTTTGCCTCACATATGGTACTTACCCTCCTTTTTTATTGTAAATTTAAAGAATGTAATGCGTGCAATGCAAAATTTGCAGAAAGATGAATAAAAGAGCAAAAGAGACAGATCTTTGTGGATGTAGCCCCAGGGGGGTGAACCACGGTAAATCTACTTTGTTTATGTGTCATGAATGGTTGTTTTACTATTATGTTATTTATCACTTACAAAATGAATGGTTAAGTTGATATGCATAGTTAAATGAATGAATGGACACTAGATTTAGATGAGTGAATAATAATGTTGATGCGTGAGGAAACGGATCATAATTCAGTCATGATCCCTTCCTTGACTGCAAACACCTGAGTATTGCAATCCCCCATGAAGTTATCTTGGGTGAGACTGTGTTGTGCACTCTGTGCGTAGCGTTGCCTTCTAGTTTACCAGGAGGGCCAATATTTTGAGGGTTTTGTTGGAAACCTTTGAGATCAGAACCTAGGTTAGCCCAAATGTCCAACATGTTGCAACATATTTCATTTTTCATAAACAAAAGTTTAATAATGAGTAAATTGGTGTCAACAAACATAACTCATTATCAGTGCCTTCATTTTTAAGGAACATACCATCAAACAATCACTAAATTTACATATCAAAACTCCATAAAAAAAATTCAAAAAATTATCAATAGAAAGCTAACAAAATTCATGACAAGTTTTGTTTACTGTAAAGTGAAATTCTAAATAAATAAATAAAAAAAAATACTTTTGTTTATCGGAAGTTGAAAAACATCTGAAAATATATTTTATTTTCTCAAAAAACAAGGAAAATAGACACCACGATTCATGATTTTACCCCAGAATAAATTAATTGTTATATAGGGGTCAAGCAAGGTTGTTCCATATCCCCTACCCTTTTTGGCATATACATTGACACATTAGAAGATTGTTTGGAAGAAGCAAGTTGTGTTGGCCCAAATATCACTCGTATAGTCATCATCCTTCTTCTTTACGTGAATGATAATGTTCTTATGGAAAGGAGTCCATGCGATCTCAATAAGAAACTATAAATCCTCAAGGATTTCTACTCTAGTATGAGTATGATTGTTAACACTCACAAAACGAAAGTTATGATAGTTAAATCCAAAACGATCACTTACGATACTTTTGTATAAAGCAACAACTTGGAGGAAGTTTCTTAATAAAAATATATCAAAATCAATATTCATCACATGCTCAAGTAGAACTATAGCATTGAGAATTTTTTCATGCATGGAGGCGACAAGGGATCCAGAGAGTTTGTCGAAACCTGGTGGGCAGTGGGGGAATCTATTGGCAGGGGATCCAAAGCTACTTTCCAGTGAATCAGAGGGGGTTTTGGCAGTGGGCTCAGTGGGTTCAATGTCTGTGTTGTCAACAGCTACGGGTTCAGATATATCAAAAAAGACCAATTTGTCTTCTTCGGAAGATTTGGTAATTTCCTCAAAGCTGGTTAGTGGTTTTTCTGTGGCTTCTTTGACTGGTTTGGGACATGGGTTGGAAATTTTTCCGACTCTGGATGAGGGTGGTTTTAGGGTGCAATGGTCCCGAGCCTGGGGATCTCTTCGATGGGGACAACTAGGGTATACAACATAAGGGTTTCCTGGAGTCGGTCTCAAATGTTCCTTTCTCTCCATCGGAGGTTCTCAACGACGCAGACACTTTTCTGGAGGATGCAGTGATGGTGGGGGAGTATTTTTAGGGTGTCAGGGTGGCGGCCAGGGCAGTAGAGACATTTGAATCACCTCTACACAAAACCTGTACACAAGATTTTACGAAGGCAGTGACCACTGTGGGACTGAAGTCTGTGGGTGGGAAAAAGAATAAATCACATAGAGGTACACAGTGTGCTCGAGATCGGGTTGATTCGAAAAGCCTGGTGTTTGGTGAAGAGATTGATATGGACCATGTGGTGGACAGGGCACGTGGGAAATGGTTGGGGACTGTTTCCCTGAGGTCTTGGGTGGCTAATACATGGGGGGCTAATATCATGCGACCTCCAAGTATCAGGGTTCTAGCTAAGGGTTGGTTTTCTTTCCTTTTCTCTGCCACGGAAGATGTATCCTGGGTATTGTTGAAAATTTGGAGCATGGTTGGGACGCCTATTGTTCTTCAAAGGTGGACTCCAAATTTTGATGCTAAACAGGAGCGGGTGGATGTGGTACCCATCTAGGTTCGTTTTTCGGGCCTTCCTATGTAGTATTGGAACTCTGTGTGTTTTGTGGCCATTGGAAACAAATTGGGTAACTATATTGAAGCGGATATTTCTTTTGAGGAGACTCGTTTGATGTCTGTGACCAGGATCTTGGTGAGGCTAGATATTCGTCCAGGGTTACTAAACAATTTGAATATTGAGACGGCGTCTGGATCCTTTATCCAGCCATTGGAATATGAAGGCATTCTCTTCAGGTGTCATATATGCCATATCTATGGACACGAAGTTGCGGAGTGTAAAATGCCTTTCAAGGGGAAGTTTCAGGGCACAACAGGTGTAGACCTACATGCTGAGCCGAGGCGTTCAATCTTGGAGACTGAGGTTTTGGGGGATATATTTGTGGAGGCAACAAAGGATCTTGATTCGAGATTGGGCAGGGGGTGGCATCCCTGTGCTACTACTAGTATTGGCCCTCTTGGAAAGGGCATAGATCTGTCATAGGTACAGAAGACAACAAAAAATACTTGTCCAAGGTCTCTACTGTTGTCAGGTAAGTTGTCATCTACCAATACTTTGGTTGTCTCTAATTTAAATTATGATTATTTGTTTTTGTCGGGTAGTTTGGGGGATGTTGCTATCTCATCTATGGGGTTCTCCACTGGCCCCCCTTTGCCGTGCTCTGTTGTGGTTTTTTGTAAAGTTCCTACTGTTGGGGAGTTTTACCCTCCTCCACTTATCACTCTGATTGTCACTACTGTGGGTATAAAGGAGTCGGGTTTCAGTTGTGATTTAAAGGTTTCTTCCCCTTTGATTAGTGATGAGGTTGAGGGTACTTCGGGTTTTTATTTTGTTGGACTCACCATTGATGTGGAGCCTGCTCCTTCCCTTTCTACTTCCCCAATGGACTTGACTGGGACCTTTCCCCACCTTTGCTCCCAGTCAACCTCTGGAAATGCGTCATCTGATGGGAGTAGGGTTCATTATTCTCTTCGTAATAGGTCCATTTTAACTGAGGACTTTTGTGTGGGTGGAGATGAGGAGCTTGTGGGTCGTGGTTTGGGATCTTTACCACGGGCTCCATTATTGGCTTGAGGTCGGGGAAGGAATTCCCACTTACTCTTGGCTCAAGATCATGCCAGAATTGACTTGGCCTCGGGTAGACAATCTTCCATTGAATGGGCGCTTAGAGAAAAGCAATCCCATGGGGTGGTTTCCCTATGAAAATCCTATCCTTTAATTGTCGGGGGCTGGCGAACCCTGTAAAAAAATCGTCTTTAAAAAAGTTAGTAGAAGATGTATCTCTAGATGTTATTTTTCTACAAGAAACTCCGGGGATTAATGAATCAGTGGTTGCGTCGTTAGAATATTTGATGTCAGGTTGGCCCTTTGTGGCGATGGATGCAAATGGATGCTCTAGGGGATTGGCCAAAGGGTGGTCTCTTAAGAAATGAAACTGTGAACGGGTTTGGGGTTTTGAATCGGGGATCAGTCTTAATGTTTTCTCTGTTGAATTGGGTCGTTCTTTGACTCTGGTAAACATTTATGGTCCCTACTTTGATAGACATCGTTATTGGGAATCCCTAGCCAAATTTTCATGGTTTTCTGCTAAGGATATTGTTATTGGTGGCGATTTTGACTTCTCCTTGGGAGCGACAGACGTCTGGGGTCCTAGAAAAACCCGGATCCCTTCACCAATTACTTTATTCAGTTCCTGGATCAAGATAGGTTGCTGGATATTGAGCCAATAAAACTTAAGTCAACTTGGAGGAACAGACAGACTGGTGATGATTGAGTTGCTAAATGACTGGATCACTTCTTACTGGCAGAGGAGATTGTAGAATCCATGGCTCTTGTTCATCAATGGGTTTCCTGTAGCGGTGACTCGGACCACAATCTTATTGTCTTGGAGTTGTGAGGTAGAGTCTGTCGTGCTCCTAGTCCTTTTAAATTTTTTTAGGGATGGTTGAAGGATCCAAAATATCAATAATTGGTTCGTAAGATGTGGATACCCATTGAGCCAAATCTAGATACTCATGCAGTTGTACAATTTTTGGAAATTTTGAAAAGAATCAAGCAGGAAACCATCACTTGGGCACATGAGAAAAAAGTAAAAGAGGATCAGGAGTTAAAACTCATTGAACAGACTCTGCTGGATTGGCAGGATGGCAATGGTCAGGGGTTTTGTACCAGTGAGGACAAAGAGGAACTGGTCAGATTAGAATTTAGGTGGAGGGCTCTACTGGCAAATAAGGAAGCCTTGTGGAGACTAAAAAGTCGTGTTATTTGGCTTACCTGTGGGAATGAGAACACAAAATTATTTCACTCTTATGCCAAAGGTAGGAAAATGACAAACACTATATGGAGTATAAATCAAGGTGATGGTCAAATTGTCAATTCCTTTGAAGTCCTGTCTGCACTGGGCATTGCACATTTTAAAGATCTTTTCAAGGCACAGGAGGGAACCTCCATTATTGAAATTGTTAAAGTCACAAGGTTATTCCCTCATTTTGTTGAGGAGGAAGAGAGTTTGTCCTTAATGGAGGAGGTCTCAGAAAAGGAATTATTGGAAGTCTTGCATTCTTTCAAAAAGGTAAAAGTCCAAGTCCTTATGGTTGGCCGATTGAATTTTATATGGGTTTTTACGACTTGCTGGGCAGTGATATTTTAAAAGTGGTTGAAGAATCAAGGGAAAATGGTCATATTCATGAACCACTAAATTCCACTTTCATAGCCTTAATACCCAAGACTGATAACTCTTCCTCCTTTGATGATTTCTGACCTATTTCTTTATGCAACTGTCTTTACAAGATCATCTCTAAAGTTATCAACAGGAGACTAAAAGATATTCTTTCTAGGAATATTTCAAGTGAATAGTTTGGCTTCCTTGCGAGCAGACATATTCATGAGGCTATTGGGGTTGCACAGGAAGGCTTACATAGCATGAAAAGTAGAAAACTCAAAGGGGTAGTTGTAAAAATTGACCTATCGAAATCTTATGATAGAGTAAATTGGCTTTATATACAGATGATGTTGATTCACCTTGGGTTTGGGGTGGCCTTCACAAATTGGGTTATGGGCTGCCTTACAACTGTTTCTTTCTCTATTTTGATTAATGGTTCAGCCTCCTCGTTCTTCAAAGTGGACAGGGGTGTTAGACATGGGTGCCCCCTGTCTCCACTCTTTTTTCTTTTGGTATCTGAATGTCTCATTCATTTTTTGAACGAGGCAAAGTCTATAGGAAACTTTAGAGGCATAAAAATCTCTTCGGGTTTACATATCTCACATTTACTCTTTGTTGATGATATCTTAATTTTATGTGATGGCTCTAGAAGGGACACTGGAAAACTTTGTGATGGCTTAACACTTTTTAAACAGGCGACAAGTATGTTAATCAATGAACATAAATATAGTATTACCTTTGCATCTTTGGATGGGGGGGAGTCTCTATTCATCATTTCTAGGCTCCCCTTTCAGGTTTTTGATTTGGATAAGGGATTGAAATATCTTGGGTTTCAGTTAAAACCAAATGAATATCGAAAGATGAACTGGTTGTGGCTCATTGCAAAACTAGAAAAAATATTAAAGGTTTGGAGCCACTGTTTGTTGTCTTGGGCTGGCTGATTAGTTCTAATAAAGTCGGTGCTAGAGGCTATGTCGGTATACTGGATGTCTTTATCTTGGATTCCAAAAGGTATTTTGGAAAAGGTTAGGAGGTTGTGTTTTTCTTATTTGTGGCAGGGGAACAAAGATAAAAGGGTTTTTCCTTGGGTTAGATGGGAGTGGATTGCAGTTCCAATGGCTTTAGGGGGTTGGGGATTGAAGAACATATTTTTATTTTTAAAATCTCTTGCAATGAAGTGCTCTTGGCGTTTGATAAAAACTACTAGCCTCTGGACTAGCGTAGTATATCAGAAATACATTGCACCTCTCACTACTCTAGATTGGATACAGGATACAAACAAAAATTCATCGGGTATTTATATTATCTAGAAAGCCGTGATTAAGGCTTTTGATCTAATTGGGAATTGCCTAGTCTGTAGGGTTGGTTCCGGTCAATTGATATGTCTTGGTATGGATCCGTGGCCTGGTAGCAAGTTGGGGCATATATTACCTGCAGAGACATGGATTAGATTGGCTTAGGGCAATTTCTACAATCTAGCACAGGTTGGGGACCCCACACCAAATAATATTTGGCATCAAGGTTGGTTATCGAAGCGCAGGATACGTCTCCCTGAGGAGGACCTCATCCATTGGGACATATATTTACAGTCTCTCAGGGATGCCTCTATTCGTCTCGTGGAGAGAGAAGATGAGTTACTTTGGGATGGCGATGGGGATGGTGAATATACCTCTCGTGTGGGCTACATTAAATTAAGTGTGGATTTTCATCAGAGAGAAACACTTTGGTGGTGGAAGAATATCTGGAAACAACATTGTCCAGTGAAAGGGAAGCTTCTGGCGTGGTTGATTTTGGGAAATAAATTACCTACTTAGGATAATTTACAAAAATGACTATACTTTGGCTCGAGACAATGCGATCTCTGCAAAACACATATATAAATAATGGAGCATCTTTTTTTACAATGTTCCTATGTCAAGGATGTTTGGGAATTTTCCAGGAATTTGATGCCAACTCTTAGGTGCTAGCAGGGAAACACTTTTGAATTGGATTTGCAGTCGTGGCTATGTGAGAGGGGGCATGGTGAGAACAGAGCCTTCCCTATAATTCTGGCCTGGGGAATATGGATTACTCGGAACATGGTTATCTTCCATGATGAGTTCATATCGGCTGAGAGGGTTGTTGTCAACAGTATTAGGATCTTGGTTTCCTTACACATCCTGGGTGGAGAGGTTTTAGCTCAGCCATGTTCTATCAGGGAGGAGATCTATGACAATAACAAACCGTGGGGATAGTTTGATGGCACAACATCAACAAATCAACTCATGTGTGGCTAGGGTGTTTGCCTCTACATCACGAGTACACATTAATACTCTTTCAAAGCTAGCTTGGGTGCAGGCACAAATAACTACTCAGAATTAATGGCTTTAAAACTATTATTATTATTTGCAGTGGAGCAGGGTTGCCAGACATTACAAGTTTTTGGTGATTCTTTAATAATCATCAACTGGGAAAATGGTGTCCATAGTTGCCATGTTTCTCGATTGTTTCCGATGTTAGAGGATGCATTTCGTAAAAAAGGTTTGTTTGGCTCCATTTCATTTTCACATATTTACAGGGAGTGGAACCAGTTGGCAGATGAGCTTTCCAAAGAAGCCATGCAGCTAGCTTATGGACAATGGTATATTGAAGAACATTCATCAACCAGAATTCGTGGCTTCTATCATAGACCTTTTCATGATATACATGATATTTGATCATCTTGGCATCTTATTTTGTGAAGGAAAAATTTATGTGTAAATATTGGGTTGTATATAATGTTTTTATAATACAATTATGTTGGTTGGTGGGATACACCCACTATTTTGGGGCCTAAATGTCAACAGCGTTTCTTGTATTTTGGGACTGAATATGGGACATTTGGAAAATATACTAGAAGTAATGATGTCTAGTATGAATCATTAGTTTATAACTACAATTTGTTGGATAATATATACAAGGATGTTTCTAATGGCTTGTATATATTTGTGTATGTAATTTTGTTATAGTATAATGAAATTATGAATTTTTACAATTATCCACATTCCACATTGTATTTTCCACATTCCAATTATGTAATCGTCACCATCCTCGTCTCGGCAATGCTTCCGATCATGAGGCTCTACTTGGATTCATGTCTGCAATCACATATGATCCATCCCAGTTGTTAGCCACTTCTTGGAAATCAAATGTTTCATTCTATCAGTGGACGAGTATCATATGCAGCAGACGCAGATAGAGAGTCGTTTCCCTTGATGTTTCAAGCATGGGATTACAAGGTACAATCTCTCCTCTTCTCGCCAATCTCTCCTTTCTTAGAATACTCAACCTTAACAATAACAGTTTCCACGGTCACATTCCCTATCAATTAGGAAATTTGTTTCGGTTATGATCGCTTAACATGTCTATGAATCAATTCCAAGGTTCCATTCAGCCCAGTCTAGGTAGGTGCCACAGTTTACAGTCCTTGTCTCTGAGCTATAACTATCTCACAGGAGACATTCCCACAGAACTATATGTTCTCCCCAAACTAATGAACATGTACCTAGGATATAACAATTTGGTGGGAACAATCTCGGAGTGCTTGGGAAACATATCCTCATTGAACGAGCTAGATTTGAGTTATAACAACCTTCACGACAGTGTTCCTTCCGAATTGGGTATGCTAAGTCAGGTGAACTATCTTTCTCTGGGGCATAACCATATCACTGGACAAATTCCATCCTCATCCAATTGCACCAATATTGTAACATTGGGTATAGGTTTTAACTAGTTATTTGGTCACATTCCATCAGATTTATGTAGCAAGAAGACCACCCATCTCATTCGGCATCATAATCAGTTGAGTGGCAACATTCTTGCTTCCCTCTTCAATTGTATGAAGTTTCAACTGGTCGACTTAGGAGATAACTAGCTCAGCGAAGTAGTGCCCATGGAGTTGGGTAAGTTGACGCATCTCCGGTGGCTTAACTTACAAGAAAATCAACTGATTAGCGGAAACACCACAAGCTTGTCCATTCTTACTGCTCTTACTAATTGTTCCAATCTACACACTATATGATTGTCCTATAATTATCTCATGGGACAATTTCCCTTTTCTATAGGCCACCTCTCTACAAAAATCGGCTACTTAGACTTGGGCTTCAATGAATTAACAGGAGGAATACCTCCACAGATTGGAAACCTAACTAGCTTAACATTCCTTGGTTTAGACCACAATTCTCTTAAAGGGTAAATCCCTTTTTCATTTAATATGCTTCAAAAGTTGGAGAGGCTATATATGAATTTCAACAATTTACAAGGACACATCCCTACAGAAATTGGGTAGCTTAAAAGTTTATGGCTTCTAAGTCTCATGAGAAATAATCTCTTTGGAATAATCCCTGATTTTGTGTCCAACCTTAAGCAGCTAAGATATCTAGATCTTAATCACAACCAATTATCAGGAAATATACCTACAAATATAGGGAAATGCATGAACTTACTAGAGCTAGACCTATCATACAACAAGCTTAGTGGGCACATACCTTGAGAGCTTGCAGGCCTTGCAAATTTAGTTTTCTACTTCAACCTGTCAAACAATTTATTACATGGCCACGTGCCTTCGGAACTAAGCAAGTTC
>JASDQU010205280.1:0-18672 GCA_032191745.1 Picea mariana
TTTCCTCCGGCAGGCCCCTGTCTATACGTGGCGTCGATCTATTGGCCCTGAGTCCCATCATCTCCTGCTATCTGACCTACTGTCGTCATCTCTAGACGTCACCGTCCACCTTTCCCGAAATGGTCATGTCCCACAACTGCTGTCAGTCCTTCCCCCCATTCGCTCATGGAAAGCCCCTTACTATGACTTTTACCTCCAATCGATAGCCGCCA
This sequence comes from Picea mariana, assembly GCA_032191745.1. Lineage (NCBI taxonomy): Eukaryota > Viridiplantae > Streptophyta > Pinopsida > Pinales > Pinaceae > Picea > Picea mariana. The sequence continues at coordinate 213 of JASDQU010205280.1, forward strand.
CATCACCCGTCTGTATCCTTTAGTCACCATCACCTGCCATCTCACCCTCAAACATGATCCGTTGGCCATTTATTACTGGATAACCTATCCGTTATCCAGCTGACCTGTCTCCTGCGCCCAACCGACCCCTGTTTAATTAAAACTACTGTTATTCTCCTTACTTTCGCTATTCACCCATCGCACCAGAGAAATTCACCATTTACTCCTCTGTTACAGTTAGTTTCCCTTTTCCACAGTCAGTCGCCCCCACTAACGTTGTGTTTTATTGCAGGTACTGTTGCAGAAATGGCGCCGAAGTCCAAACAAGCAGAAGGAGAGGAGAATCTGTTTCTCCCGCCTCCTGTCGACCTGGACAAGATCCCACTGGTCGACAAAGACCGATTAATCATAGATACAAGATGCGATTTTGATTTCTTAGACCTTCAGTCTTGGCTCAGGGAAGTTTTCCTAGACTAGAGTGATGAAATTGGACTCCGGGAGTCCAATTTACCCCTCTACGTCTTCCCTCAGATTCACCATATTCCCGAGTTCACTCTCAAGTGTCAAGCCCACTATATTCCCTAGAAAAGAGCCGTCGTCTCCTCATCCGGAGAGATTCTTTTCCTCATCACGCCCGAATCCATAGACCAGATGATCCAAATCCCCCGAGCCAACTCTACGTCCCCCTTCAACCTGGAAATTCTTATAGAATTATACCAAAATATGAATTTCCCCCAAAGAGCTCAAATATTCGAGCTTTTCCTTCCCCCATCCACTCAATTTCCCTCCACAAATTCTCCTTATCCGTCTTCCATGTTCTCGACCAAAGGAAACCAAGTCATCTCATCCCTTCGTGCTTTGTTAGGATACTATTCTGATCAGTGGGTAGATGAACCCATTCTGGGTTTTCTATCCATCTTCTCCACCAATGAAAAGCCCACCACCCAGTTTGAATTCAGCACATTCTTGGCAGAAAATATTCACGAATAGTTCATGAATTTTGGCACGGAAGGCATGTTCAGATACTCGTCCATATTGGTGTACATGTTTGTCTTATTTCAAGTAGACCAATTTGGCTTCTCCATGCAAAATATGGATGGAGATGGTAGACCTCAGGCAGTGATAGCATGGACCTCCTTACTCAAGCACAACTCCATTGATTTCAGTTTCAATGAGTTCATTGATTAGTTCTACCACCCTGTGGTAAGTATGCTAAGCGGCAGGCCCGAGCCTAGGATAAACGATGAAGTTTAGAGGATCCTGCACCTCTCGGATAACACAAAGACAGGTGATTGGTATTTGTACCAGGATTACACCAAGATCAGAGTACACTGGTGCAAGTTGGCACCATATAAGCTACCCAAGTACTTGCCTGTCAGAATTTTTGTGTTGGAATATATAAGGTAGATTATAAATTCAGATGATATCCATTTTGTATCATTGAAGAAAAAGCAACAACTTAGAATCAAGGGGAAGATTGTCTCCTTCATCTGCAACAATTGTGGCGCTGGGGAGGAAGCAGACATGATGCTAAGGGAAATGAAGTTCTCCATGAGATTCCCATGGAATTATGATCCATGTGGGATCATCTCAGATATGAGGGTGAAGAACAAGAACATCCCATATGCTCATGAAGCTAGGCCTGAAGTGGAAAAATTTGCAAATCAGACAGTGTAGGAGCCTAACACATTGGTCAAAGTAGAACAGCAGGATCCCCCGATCACTGTGTCACAAACGACCATGCCACAGGTCCCAAAAGAGAAAAGGCCGAGGCAAGATTTATCTCCACCAGTCACTGAGGCATCTTTCGAGGAATTCCAGCTGCATACCAAGAGGCCTAAGACTGTTGCAGCTCCTGGCCCAACTGGGGAAAAAGAAGCCCCGTCTACTACNATAAGGTCATTACCCTAGAATTGCCGAAGAAATCCATAGACTCCCCATTGAACACTCATCCAGGCAAGGTAGGACCCAAGTTGAGCATTTTTGAAAAATATGAGCTGATCAAGAAAAGGAACCAGACCCTGACCAGTAGTACTTGCGCCTAATTCTGGGAGCAGATGTCGACTGCGCAACATAGGTTGCTATCGACATTCGAAATTGAGAAGGGTAAAATGCATATGGCATTCCTCCAGGCACAAATACCAGATCCAAAGGTGATCACCGATTATAAAAGGGCCACCTTCGAATTCCAGACGAAGGACGTGCATCCGATCGACCAATTGGATCTGCACAAGTAGACATGGGAAATTGTTTTCTATATGTTGGCACATGCTTCCACTTCTGTGTCCAAACTTTAGGTGTCTCTGAACATTGTTCAAACACAACTCAAGCTAGATAAGATATCGTTCTTTGCAAAGGACAATAGGATCAAGAATTTGGAGGAGCTGGTCATCAAGATCGGTTACAATCCTTCAAACGTGAAAGCAGCTGAGGAAATGATAAAGAAGAAGAATGATGACATAGCCTCCTTGAGGAAGCAACTGAAGCTCCCGCCCACAAAGGATTCACAAGCGAAGGAGATAGCAGAGAAATAAGGAGAGAAGTATGAAATGCTCAAGCTGCTTATGGAGCAGAACGCACAACTTAAGGAGATGGAAGCTGAGATGGAGAAGTTGTTAAAAGAGAAAGAGAAACTGAATCCAATGGAAGTCATTCCATTGAGTGCTATTCCAATTTCAAGAGTAAGCACAACATCAGTGACACAAGTCCCATCCGCGACTCCATTGACATCCCAAGAGAAGACATCTGACCTAGCTAAGTCCATGGAAAAGATGAACCTGTAGGAAATAGAGATCAACAGTCTAAAAAACGAGATTGAGAACCTGCAGGAACTCAAATATTCCTTCCAGACCAGCCTCTCCAAGGAAAAGTAGGTGACAAAGCAGCTCAAGCAGGAGCTACAGCAGCTCCGGAAGCAAACAGTGGCAGGAAAGACTTTGGCTGAGGTTAAAGAGAGTGTATGGACAGACATCACTAAGTCCATGAACGAGATATGGCCCATGATATAGATCATGTTTGAGGAGAATGAATTGGTACAGAGAAGCAAACAGGCCATCGAGAAGATCAGAGTAGAATTGGGAGACATGCCAACACAGGTGAACAAGATCATCAAGTTCCTCAATTCTAAGACCAGGGAAGAGATGGAAGAGCTGAAAATTGAAGACAGAAGAGAGACCATCCTTGAGGTCAAAAGAGTGTTGACCAAGAGAGGATTAATGCTTCAACTGGAAGAAAAGGTTCAGGCCATGGACCTAGGGGTAGAAACATTCTTCAGTAAGATTGAGGCTCTACATAAGAAAGGTCTGCCTGGTCTGAAGGTGATCAATGATAAATTGATGACACTCCCAGATTACAAGAAGAGATTGGCCGATGTGGCCAAGGATAGCTCAAAGTTTGTAGGCATTCAAGGGAGCATCACCGGCAAGGCATTTCTAGATGCTCTTCAGTGGGACATCAATATCCAACACGATATTCGATACATCTTCCTCACCAAGCCTACCTTCGCCAAGTATACAGAAATGGGCGAAGTGTATCGAAGGCTGCTCAAAGTCAACGTGCCCAGTCATCTCCATTGGGAGGAAATCTATGATCTGATCGAGTAGAAAATGAGCTGTTCGAGTCCAGCCATTTGTCCATTCAGATGAGGTCGTGTAGAGGCTTCATCAATGGCCCACCCAGAAATCAGCGTGCAGTTACACCACATCATCAAGCAATTCCTAGATTTAGGAAATTTGGTAAGTTAGTTAGGCTAAAAATAGATTTAGCACTTCCTGGTCATTAATGACATGAACGTTTGTAATTTGAGTTATAAATACTTCATCTTTCAAAGTATTGAGGTTTGTTGATCTTCACACTCTGACACTATCAGACTGTAATATTTTTGAAGAGATCTTCCATTAATAAAAGGAGACACTTTTACAGGATTCTTTCGTGTTTTCACTGGTGATGTTTTTCTCTCTAAGTTGAATGTTATTCTTTCTTTGTTATCATATTGTTTTCTTAATCTAATATTTAAGAGTAACAAATGTTGCAGGATTTATCTCGTATACCCTGTTTCTGACTCGAAAGATTTTAGTGTTTTATCTTCTGGTGTTTTCAATAAAGGAATTCTTAACTGCTTCTTTGTTGAAATTATCTTTCTCATCTTTTCTGCTATTCATCATTTACACTATTAAAGAATCCAATGATTATATTATCTCACCCTGTGAAAGTTTTCCTTTACGTTTTTGGTTCAGATTTTATATTTTATTAAAACATAGACCCCATAGCCCAATGGATGTGTAGACTGTCTCAACCAAATTCAAAAAACACTTTGACTGCAAAACCGATCTATTTCTTTACCTAGCCTAATATTTAAAATTGGAAACATAGCTAAATTATACAGAGAGATCCCTCTTTGAAGTTGGAAGGGCTAGATCCCAGCTTCAAAAGTGGTTGGATAAAGTTACCTTTAGTAGATTTCTTCTGTTCTCAACCTCTAGGAAATTTACAGAGTGCTAAAAGGGCCTAGGACGATGGATGGCTTTTCATTTTGAAGGTTTACTGAGTCCGAGGAAGGCCAGGGGGACTCAGATTGTAGCAGTTTGGAGAGGGACCTTTTGAAATCTTCATTTTTAACTAGTTCTGAGAGGGGTATAGGAATTCTAATCTTTTAAATTTCATGCTCAAAACTAAAAGAGGAAAGAGGTTTAGGAGCTTCCCTTACCTCAAATATAGGTTCTTTGGCCGTTGGCGAAGTATTCTGAGTTTTCTTTTCTTTAGTAGTGTTTGTTGCATGCTTAACAGGTGTTTCCGCTATGAGGGGCTGATCATGGCTATCAAAATTTCCTTCTTTCTTCTTTGACCTAAGATGATATCTGTTAGGAGTTTTGTTGGCCTTTTCCCTGTCACCCAACTCATTGACTCAAATGTTCATAAGGGATCCTTCATATGCAGATTGAATCGAATGGGGAAAAGGGGAAGTGTCTTCAATACAATGAATTTTGGGGTCAAGCTCATCTATCTCCTCTCTTTCCTCATGAGAAACTAGATTATTTTGGAGAGGGGTTTGAATCCTTTGATCATCTCTATCTTTGCTCCTTTGTTCCCTCGGCAAATCCTATGGCACATTGTTGCTAGGCCTCTTGAAGCCTCTGTTATCAATATTTTGGGGATTTCTGTACATGGGCTTCCCTTCTAACTCCCACATTTCCATTCTAGCCGAAAGTGATTTTAGCATTTTAGTTACCTCGTCCGTCTGAAGGGGAAGAGGAGAGGAATTGGATGGGGAGGTTTCAGGTCTCTTCCTGGATATGTCTCTATCGGCCTTATTGCTAAGTTGTTCAACAACCAATATGTTAGATTCTACTTCCATAGTTGCATCCTGCATGTGAGCCAGAGTAGTGGCTCTCCTTTCCTTCAATAGAAGGCAGAAATCGGGATCAAAAGTGCTAGCATAAGTGATCTTAGCAGAGGATTCTGAGGGCTTTATTTCAGTGGGGATCTTATTGTACATTTTACTGAATCTCTTGGAGAAATCAAAGACAGACTCTCCTTCCTTTCTCTTCAAAGACCCGAACTCTGTCATGTAATACATGAAGTCTTTTTTGTCTCCCCACTGTCTCAAAAATGAATTATCCAAAGCCTCAATCCCATCGATAGATCCATGAGGCAGGGCCCTAAGCCACTTTCTATCCTCACCTTCAAGGCTATGGAAACAAATTCTCATCCATACGTCTGCATGCATGATAACATGATCATCTGTAAAACTGTAAAATGATTTAAGGTTTTCTTCTGCAGCTATGTCCTTTTCACCTGTAAAATTGGGCAGTTTCTTAAGGTAGCCATCTGCTGGAAGGGCATTGAGAGGCTAAGGTAACAAAAGGGGAGCATACCTATCATCTATTATGGCCTCCATTCTGGTCATGGGGGGATTTTCTCCTGCCATCAGAATATTAGGTGGAGGAGAACTTAGAGGAGAAGGAGATCGAATAGGGGATACTGGAAATGAGATTCCAGGTGGAAGGGGAAACAATGGGGGAATTCAAAGAGAAGGCTAAAGGGCTTGAGTCAACAGATGCTTCTCTCTATTTAGTAGCAACAATAGTAACAAGAGGAGGAGTGGTAAAGCTAGGGGTGGGGAAATCTTCTGTGGTCAAGGGTCTACGCCAAGGTACAACTTTAGGGGAGAGGGGAGTGACAAGGATTTCTCCCTCCAATCCCATACCAGGAGGGGAAAACTTAACATGAACACTTTCGAAATTCAGGAAACGGGAAACTTCAGAAAAAGGTCTGCTAGGAAACTGAGAGGAAGAAAATGGAGTTTCTATAGAAGGAGATGGCAAATTACCTGGTTTAGTAGTGGAAGTTTCTCCTTCAGAGGCCTTTCCTTTTATGATAATCGCCTTCGGCTCAGCTTCAGGTGTAGCTAGAGGCAACTGTGGATGGGACCACATGTGTCTACCTATGGAAGCCACAACTAAAACAATGGGTTCAATGCAGTGGAGTCATCACAATTGAGTCACCAGGTGCACAGTATCAATCTTGTAGGGCTCTGATGCCTAATGCACCTTCAGAATCAGAGGTTTGATGTCGTTCAATCCTGGTGAAAATTTTCAACTTCGTCCCCAACAACAACACCAGAAATGTTGGCATCATAAGTCACTCTTGGATTGCAGTAGGAGTAAGCCCGAGGCCCATCAGTTTGAATGTCACTATTTGTTGATAAAGGGTGATGAATGGAAGTAAACTCAGAACAATATCATTCTCACTCAGAAACTAGGCCAGGCATGCACAAGCAGATGATGTCTTGGTTCAATTTCAGGCAGTAAGTTGTAATAAGGGTGAGTAGGAGGAAGACTTCTATGGGGAAATGTGAAGGGTTTCTATGGGCTTCGGCCTTCCAACAGCCTGTAGAAGAAAACTTTGAAGAAAAAAAATTCTTATATTCAAAGGCAGAAAAACTGAAAGAAAGTAACCGAGATTATAATAAATCCTTTATTATAACACAATCATGACGATTCATGTGAATCATTCAATCATGAACCCTTTTAGTTTGAGATCGAAACAAGATGAAAAAGGGAGCTGCCTTACATTAAACAAAGAAATTTCGTATACAGATACATAGCCAGGAAAACTGGTGCTTCATTAAAACATTACAGTCAGAAGCTTTTCTCTACCATCCATCCCTACATAAATACAAAAACTGAGTATATATACTCAGGGCAATTCGCCACCTTCGCAGCAAGAAGGTAGCTGAGAAATTAAAGTCCAAATTAGCATGTGTAGGCTCCTCAGTCAAACTTGGATGGAAATCCTTCTTTAGATGCCACCTTAACTCAACATGGCTCTTGCAGGGGAACCTGCATACAAGGGTACCATGGGATGATTGCTCCAGGCATTTTCCACGCTCTCCATTTATGAGTTAAGCTGAGGTCTCAACCACCTGCTCAATATTCATTAACTACTTCTTCCATGGAGGATGGCCAAGACTGAAAACATAAAGAGAGACCTGGTGTCTTTTGAAATCCTGGTAGCCGAAATGCCAAAATGGCTCCTGGGTGATTTTCTCATTTCATGTTTCGGGGTTTTGAACTGCAGTGGAAGAAAAACCCTTTGTCCTTTGAAGTCCTAGTAGCTGAAATGCCGAAATGGCTCTTGGGCGCTTTTCACATTTCACGTTTCAGGGTTTTGAACTATAGTGGAAGAACAACCCTTTGTCCTTTGAAGTCTTGGTAGCCGAAATGCCAAAATGGCTCCTGAGCGCTTTTCACATTTCGCGTTTTGGGGTTTTGAAATGCAGTGGAAGAACAACCCTTTTTCCTTTGAAGTCTCAGTAGCCGAAATGCCAAAATGGATCCTAGGTGCTTTTCACATTTCGCGTTTCGGGGTTTTGAACTGCAGTGGAAGAGAAACCCTCGTCCTTTGAATTTTCGATAGCTGAAATGCCGAAATGGCTCCTAGTTTCTTTTCGCATTTTGTGTTTTGGGGTTTTGAACTGTAGTGGAAGAACAACCCTTTGTCCTTTGAAGTCCCGATAGTTGAAATACCGAAATGGCTCCTGGGCGCTTTTTGAATTTCATGATTCAGGGTTTCGAAATGCAGTGGAAGAGCAACCCTTTGTCCTTTGAAGTCCCAATAGCCGAAATGCTGAAATGGCTCCTCGACGCTTTTCACATTTCTCATTTCAGGTTTTTGAACTGCAGTGGAAGAGCAACCCTTGTCCTTTGAAGTCCTGATAACCGAAATGCTGAAATGGCTCATCATTTCGTGACTTTGGCCATAAGAGATGAGCCCATGCACTAGATCTCTTGAAACTCTGTGACTCAAGCTTACCCGATGACCGTTGATCTGCTTCGTCTGTGGATCCTCACTGTTGAAAACAAAATGCCCACTCACTTGATTTTAAGCCCAAAACGGACTTCTTCTGTGTGCTGCACTTGGCGCTCCTGACTGAGGCTTTTGAATAAAACACATTTGATTGTTTTTAAACCCCATTTCTACGCATTTTCACCAAGGGCCTGAAATCGGAGAGAAACACCCCCTTGCAAGAATTGGCACTAACACTTGGCACAGAGCTTCACAAGTTAAGTAGAGTATTGCACACTAGGGAAATAGATATACACACAGAGATTTCTCTTTTCTTCAGTTCCCAACAATCACAGTTTCAGGTCCCGACAACTAGAACCATTTGTTGGCATTGAGGCAGAACCGGGGTTCAACGCACCAACAAAACCCTAACTACCAGCCCTTTCGGCAACACCTGCGAAGCAGATGAAGTCTCATCCGAGGTAGAGGTAGGGGGGTTGCTGGACTCAAGTGTATACAACCTAGCTGGGACACAGATCCGTGATCACAATGCTTAATAGAGCACTTTACAGTTAACATTCATTAGTCTTTAACCCTTTATTCACATCGCAGGTAAAACCCTAATTACATAACAACGCAGTATTCAACAAGATCTAACACATCCAAGAACTTAGCACATAGAAATAGATCAGATCTAGCATTAATTCATATCACTAAGAACTAATCTACTACATCAAATATATCTAACATTCATAAAGACTACAACACTAAGAATAAATCACATCAATCACATAGAGCAATCACAACATAGGATATACGTGGTTCACCCCCAGCGTGTGGCTACGTCCACCAACTCTTCATCTTCTTTATTATCTTTTTTCAATATTCTTACATGCATAGAGACACAAAAACATATCTACATAGGACATGAGATCTACGTGCACCTCACCAGATCCTCCTTCCCTGAGCTTGGCACAACATAGAGCCTTCTTACAATCACTTGCACTTAGCTCTACAAGTTCTCAACACACAACATGCACAAAGCATTCACAACTATTCACACTTAGTACACTTGCCTACTAGGTCTAGTACTTCTTACATAGCCTAGATATCTATTTATACATTACAAAAGGGGCCTAAGCATGGGTAAACCCATGGGTCGACATCCCATACCCGTTACATAAACCCTAAACCCAAAAAACTTGCAAAAAAGGGGGCGAGATCCCACAATCTCCACTTCGCCTGGTGCTTCGTCTTCAACCAGCCTGTAGAAGTCCCAACAAGTGGTAAAACACAACCAAGGTTCCCCAAAACTTGGTCGAGGGCCAACATCAACCAAAGGCTAAATAGACTACGAGGAAACCTCAGAAGACTCAAATTTAGAATAGTTTGCATATAGGGACCACAATCTTCGTGCCTCTAGAAGGAGATGGCATAAGTGAGTAAGGTGATATCCCTTGCAAATCTTACAAGATAACTTAGGCTTACATCCTATCCATATAGGTTTATCAATAGAATCAATGCCCCCAACATGAATAGCAATGGCTGGTTGCTTGTCCTCAACATGACTCACAAAGTTTGTTGGAAAATATCCAACATGACTAATAGAGGTTGGTGATTGGTTGATAACATGACTTGCAGAGACTATAGAACTATTTCTAGTATGACTAGAAGTGACTGGACTTCTCCCCCCACCATGACTTACAGAGGCAGGGTGCTTTCCCCCAACATGACTCACAGAGGTTGTTGAAAACTCTCCAAAATCACTAGCAGAGGTTGGTTGTTTTCCCCCAGCATGACTTACAGAGGCTGGGTGTTGGTATTCAACATGACTTGTAGAGGTTGACGACCTATGTCCCACATGACTCACATAGGTTGGTGATTTATTCTTCCTATTCTTCCTCTTTCTATTTCATTTAGACTTCTGGTTACTAGTAGTTATACTTTTGTAACACAACCGACCCCTAAATTCTCTTTTAAGGGGTGAGCCATCATAATTTCATTTTTCCTTAATTAATCAAACCCTCCTTCTAGGGTCTATATCATGTTTTTCTCATCCAGAGATCTCCAACCACTATCTCCATGCTCAAAACTGAGTTCTAGACTAGAAGATATGTCCTTCCCAAGTTCTTCGGGCGTTTATTGGTCAAGGGCCACATGGATTCCATGAGGGTCCATCTCATACTTATCATCCTAAGTTCTCTGATATCCCGGAGCTTCCAACACTCCTAAATCTATGGAGGAAATATAACCATCCATAATCCGACGGATGATCTCTGTCCACGTTAACACATACGCCTAAGGAATATTCGGTGTTCGATGCTTCGATGTTGAGCGCCACTTTTTTTTCTACACACGAGACCTCCTAGAGTCCCAAAATCCTAAATTCCCAAACTCCTGAAGTCTCGTAAACTTTCCACATGGCTCTGACTTTTGGGCCTTTCGGTCTCTCTACAATACTACACCCCAGATCCTCCGAAGTCCAGGACTCCCGAAGTCCCAGTCACCTCACCAACCACTTTGTCTAGGAGGGCACGTACTAGGGGTTGACATGTAGCAAGGGCAAGGGGTGACATGTGCCTTCATTAGGGGGTGGAACATGTCACTCTCTAATAGGCATAAGGGGTCTACAAAACGTACACATCCTAGTGACACGTGGCACATCGATCGTGGGTCCACGTCACCCTGGTGATGTTAGCTTGCCATGTCACACCAGACTGACATCCTTCTAACATACTTTAGATTTCACAGTCATGATCTGATCATGTAGATCCATAGATATACAAATCCCATTACTTCAGGACTTCACCCTTCAGGAGTTTTTTGGTGCAATCTTCTCATGACTCCATGAGTTGGTCAGTGTTGGGCTAACTAGGGTCTAGGCCCAACAAACAAAATTTGGTGGAAGACAAGGGTGACATGTGTTACACCTACGATGAGTCCATGCCACCCTAGGTGATGTCAGTATGCTATGTCACTCCAACCTTCAATGCTCCGACGATATTCTCTTTCGCTCACAGGTTAAACCTCCCAAAGTAGGACTATACTGAAGTACATGATGCCATATTTTCATTAGGCTCAATCTAAGAGTTGAGAAGGGTTCTGAAGGATCCTTAGATCCACATTTCACGTTACTTCGTAGCTATCACCTTCAAGGGTTTCGACTCTATGACCCCTCCATTCTCCCAAAGTAGGACTTCTATGAAGTATCGTACATGGGTCCCTCCTCTAGATGATTGAATGGTTAAGAGGGGTTCTCAACAAAGTCCCCAGATCGAGGTTGAGAAGGATTCTGAAGGATCCAAGGATTGAAAATCCATATTGCTTCATGAATTCATCCTTCGAGGGTGTTTTGTTGTTACCAAACCTTTGTTATCCCGAAGCAGTCAACGTCGGACTAACTACATCATAGATTCGATGGTTGGGATAGTTCTTGAGCATCATCAGAACTACGGCCCAGATTAATTTTAGGCTCCGAGACTTCGAAGGGTCAGTCACTTTTATGGCGATCACCCAAATCTCATCGAACTCGCATAGACTAAAGGATTCGAGGAGTTAACACCCGCGTTCCTTCCCCAAATACAATGGTTGTGACAACCTTGGCTCCTCTTGAACAGATCTCATCCATTCACCTTTCAAACAAGAGAATCCTCCCCTTCGAGACTTAAATATCACTATCCTTCCTAATCTTCATTAGATATGAAAGACTTAGGCGCTAACACGCACTTTGCGCTCTTTCTCCTGAGCTTGAGACTTAGAAAACTCTTCCGCACACTCCTTGCACTCATTCACCTTGAGAACCTTTCAATGCTTCACTACATGTTGACCCTACACAATGTGCACGGGTCTCTCCTTCGAGCTGTTATACTCAGGCGTATATGAGTATTCCTTGCACCAGGATTATAGAAGATAAACAATTTGACACTTATAGAATATCAAATACTCATGTCTTCAACTATAAATGCACACACATGCATATAACTCTGAAGGTAGATAACATAACATTTCCCAATTAACTCAGGGATAAGTAAACTCAGACATTCAAACATGCATTTCAATTTAAGTGCACAAGGTTAAACTAAACACTTATATTTTATTGTCTATCGCCAACCGATTGATTGTGGGTGTTTGCTTTTCCACCCAACCATAGGATTAGAGGCATTCATTATTATATCTCTAGCCACCCTTGTTAGGGATGATTTTAAGGATGGATTTTGTTGTTTAAATGTAGAAACCTTGGCGAATCTTACTAATCCATCATTTTCCAACTATAAATGTTTGGCGATATTTTTGTAAAAATATTCAAATTTATAAGGATTTTATATAGTTTTTATAAATTTTTGGTGATTTTCAAGGTAAAATAATTTTATCCTATAGAATTTGGGTGAATCATTTTTAAAATAATGAATCTCATTTTTGGAAAAACCATGGAAAATTAGCCCATGAGCGAAATTTAGCCCCTAAAATCATCCATGACCCCCGTGCCAAGCCATGATATCACTAGGGAATTTCTAGAAGATCTCTCAGAGGTTCTCTCTCTCTCTCTCTCTCTCTCTCTCTCTCTCACCGCCTCTGTGAGGTTTATCAGATGTTTCCTCAACATCAAGCTCGCAGTCTCATGTTCGGGTCACATTATCCTGTAAATTCTCTAGTAACCATAAAAAAGTAACAAGCTTTAAGTTCCTCTTCTCCACTAAAGTGTCCCCCATGTTCTCCCTTCTTTGTATATGTTTGCATGCCTTGCATGCACACCCCTCCTTGGGAAAGTTTCCCCTTCCTGTAACATTCCTTCTGTCAGAAGGAAACTTGGGTTAGCCTGGGTCTATAGGACCCTGTGGTACTTCGGACTAACATTATTCAGCTAGACCATGCATCCATTCATGGGGGGTGGTTGATGGTTCAACCACTAGTCCTTTCTTCATTAACTAATTCCTCCTTGGAATCTAGAGGAGGTTTATTATTCCTAACAATGGAAAATTTGGGGTCATTCAAAATAATGAACCCTCTCCATAGTTTTCCCATTTCTTTCCTCTTGTGATATCATGGCTAATACTTCAAATATTCACCCCCACAGTCAATTATTGGCAATTCAAACAATAATACATTAACATCGTTCACACATTGATGGGTAAAGTATATGTACTAATTTCCCTCAATTAAATTGTCAACCAGAGTAAGTAAATGTTGGTCCTCGACCAAGTTTTGAGAAAACCTTGGTTAGGTTTGACCACTTTTTGGACTTCGACACATTGGTGGAGAAAGGAGCACCTAGGCAGAGTTGAGATCGCAGATCTCACCGATTTTGTGGCTATGTGGACCTAGTAAGGGGTCTCTAGGGTTTTTGTAATGGGTTATGGGATGTCAGCCCATGGGATTTACCCATGATTAGGCCTTATTGTAAGGGACTGTAAAATTATAAATAAGTAAGAATGTATGGTAGAAGTAGTGAAGTCTTGGTAGGTAAGAGAAAGTAGTTTTGAGTTGCTTTATGCAACATAATGTATATGTGTTAAGGCTCTGTGCTTGTTAGAGAAGTTATCTCTATGCCTTGACCTAGTTTGGAAGGAAGTTCTGGTGCTCAGTGTGCAGATCTTTTGTCCTAAGCGAAGCTCGACTCTGTGGCTTAGTGCACATGAGGCATTGAATGTAAGAGATTGAAGAATAATAAAGAAGATGAAGCAGTTGGTGGACGTAGCCCCACATAGGGGTGAACCACGTATATCTTGTGTCTTTGGTTTGCTTTGTGCTATGTTGTTTATGTTATGAATTTGCTTAGTGCTTGATGGTTATGCATGATAGATAGATCTGTTGATGCTTAGTTCTTTACTTGTGTTAAAGATGAATGAATGCTAGATCTAAATTAATGCTATGTGTTAAGTGGTGGAAATAATTAATATTTGTTGTTACTGCGTTGATCTCTATTAGGGTATGTTCTGTGATGTTATTAAAGCTAACAAACTAATGCATATCATCTTCTAAGTGTTAATAGAGTACTCTGCGAAGTGTTATTATCATAGATTTGTGTCCCAACTTGGTTACAGACACTTGCGTCCCATAACCCCCCTGCTTCCACCTTGGATGAGACTTCTCCTTCTCTGCAGGTGTTGCTGAAAGGGATGGTAGTTAGGGTTTTGTTGGTGCATTGTTGAGCATTGAACCCTGGGTTTTTCCCTGTGCCAACAAATGGTTCCGTTGCTGGGACCTGAAACTGTGATTGCTGGGAATTGAAGTAAAGAAAAGAGAAGCTCTGTGCATAGATCTGCTACTGAAGTGGACAATACTCTACTTGACTTGTGAAGCTCTGTGCTAAGAAAGAAATCTGATCTGAAGAAAAGAGGTAAGATCTGAAAAGAGGTAAAGATTTGTGCTTTGATAAGAGTAAGATAAGTGAATATTTTTGTTTCTAAAGCATGAATTTAGGTATGTTTAATAGATTCTATCCTAGTCTGAATGCTAGGGCGCTATAGATGATTTTAGGGGCTAAATTTCAGTCATGGGCTAATTTTCCATGGTTTTTCCAAAAACGAGATTCGCTATTTTAAAAATGATTCGCCCAAATTCTATAGGATAAAATTATTTTACCTTAAAAATCGCCAAAAATTTATAAAAACTATATAAAATCCTTAGAAATTTGAATATTTTTACAAAAATATCACCAAACATTTATAGTTGGCATATGAAGGATTAGTAATATTCTCCAAGGTTTCTATATTTTAAAATAAATTTCCATCCTTAAAATCATCCTTGTAGGGTGTAGTTGGAAGAAAGAGTTGATCTAAGTAAAACTAATAGAAATGAACAAAGATGTGTTATTCATATGCATAGAAAGAATTTTTGGACTAATAAGTGGATGCAAGAACCTAGAAAGAATTTTTGCAGATTGCAGGTCCAACAATGTGATCCTAGTGCGCAGTACAGGAGAGGTTGGGGAACATACAAGAGAAAAAGAGGATTTACAATTTTCTATAACTGCAGAAGGCCGAGACATCTTGCTAAGGAATGCCATGGTACAAGTCCTATTTGTCTTTGTTGTAAGACTATTGGTCATGAGGTCGAGGATTGTCCAAGGATGATTGCTAAATTTGAAATAATGAACATGAGAAAAGAAAACTATGAAGGAAGTCAAGAGACTAAAAGCATGTTAGAGAATCATAAAGAGAAAGGATCAGAGAAAGCTCAGACTATGTTATTACAGTTGAAAGAAATGATGGATGTTCACAAAGATGTCAGTTTACCAGAGATTCTGAAAGTAAAACAACGCATAAGTGCAAGAATAAAATAATTCGACATAGACTGCATCTTTGGATGAAGAAACACAAGTGAATATTATGACAAAAGACACTTGGGAAATTTTGGGAAATCCTACTGTGGTACCTTTATTGGGAAGGATAGGCTTGTTTAAGGGTAAGATGATAACCTTATATGGAAGAGTTACTAATGTACTTGTTATTATCCATGGAACATCGACTGAAGAAGAATTTGAAGTCATTAAGTTTGTTGAGAACATCGCCTTATTCCCAATTTTATTAGGTAAGCCTTGGATTGAGAAGGATCAAGTTAGAAGGAAATCCAAGGAAGAAGCGACATAAAAGAAAAAGCGAGAACTAAGGGATTTCATATCTAGAAAAATAGATTGACTAATAGAGAAATGAGAAGATAAGTCGAAGCAACATAAGACAAAAGAATTGGCTATCAAGGTTGAAAGAATGCAAGAAGGTTTGAAAGACCTATCCATTCAAGAAAGAATAATACCCACCCAGGAATTAATAAGAGAAGGGTTATTAACTTCAGACCCTTTGAGGGCACATCACCAGTGCAAAGTCACTACTCTAGGAGAAGATAAGAATAAGAATGGAAAGAGGAATCCAGAAATAGTTAGAGAGAATTAGATAATAGGAAAGAAGGAAAGGAAGATCAATAAAAAGAAAGATAAGATGGAAAAACTAAAAGAAGCTATAGAGACTAGATGGAAGACTTCACAGACTGGAACCTCGCAAGAGGTAGGTTTGCAGGATTTGAACCTCACTGAAACAATAGGACCACACAGAATGGGACTTTGCCCTGGCAAAGCTATATGATTGTTGGAGGCACCTCGACCATTAGAACGACACTCCAGAACGACTAGAAAATGAATTTATGGGTGGATGGACCACTTTGGGGACATTGAGACCACGCCATAACAGACAGATTCGCATTGATGGAAGCATTTTTGGCCATTATAAGAATCCGTTATGGTGTCCCACTTATTTAACCCATTGGTCATTGTGTCGAGACCACTTTTTTCCATCTATGATTGACTGAGACAAGAAGAGAATTGATTGTGTGTCGAGCTGTGTTATAAGAATCTAGACATCGCCATTTGTTTGTCTACCCCACCTGTCCATTCTCATACCCCGATTTGTGTGTTTAAAAGTGAGAATGTTGGGTGAACCTAGTGAATTAGAGAAGTCTGTCGAGGATGTACTCAAGAGATAATGGCTGACATACAATTATCTAAAGGTGTACAGGCATGATCAACCAGGGGACTGCAGGCTTCCCCTTCGACTGGATGTCGTTCTGGTTGTGTTAACCATGCAACTGAGAAGTGAAGTAAGCATCACGACAATATGGCTAATGCGAAGCAAATCCCGTCGATCCTACCCGAGTAAATTCCACCTTTGGCTAGAGAGGTTAACCGCGACAACATCCCATGAGATTATGAGTACACTCTGTTCACCATGTACATTCCGAAAGGAACACGCATAGTAGGGAGATAGTTGGGACATATCTCATTGCTGAAGGACAACAAATTCAACCTAGGAGACAGAAAGAACTATTCTATTCTAGCACCCCACTAATACTTGAAGAAATCAACTGGGAAGAAGCCTCGCCTCGTCTCCCAACCATGGATTAAGGGACTCGTGCAGTACACTGTGTTAAATGTGATGAGGATTCCCCATGTTGGTCATCATCAGGAGGTTAACTCTTGCATTAAACTCCTCTTGTCATGCTATCATGGCAGATACCTACGGCTCGACCAAAAAATTACTGTGGATCCAATGTTGATCCACCGGATTATAGGATTAAGCATGCAGGGACCTGACCCTCAACAGTTTTATCCAAGGAAGGCCTCAGATCGCTCCCTGGCACAACGTATCAAGGAAGCTTACAGAGAAGTTGAAAAAGGAAGGCGAGGCTACAAGGTAGCCTCTATATAGGATGGCACAGTGTGGCTCACTTGCCAATTCATAGCTAGCAAGCTCATAAGGAAGAACCACCCAACAAAGGTCATCGGGTTCATGGTGGACCTCACAGGAAAATGTGCGAAGGGCATGCAGATGAATTGGGTGAGTTACCTCGTTAATGAACTGGAGAAAGACTGTCACGAAGCTCAGGATATAGGATACAAATTCCACTTCAGCTTGCTAATCGTTTTGATCACATTTGTCTCTTGGGAAATTCCTAAAGGAGCCACCTTTCCAGAGATAGAAACATCAGATCTGTTGGCCGCTATTTTTTCTACCTTATGGTACACCAATGATATGACGAAGCAGTGGCAGTCCAACGCTATGTTACATGCATATTATCAACAATTGAAGGTTTCAATCAAGTCATTTCCATGCATGAAACCACACACCCTTCACCAATATAGACCGATGGCAAAGCTCTACGCAAATCTGCATTTCATCTATATCACTGCGCACAAAGATGAGAACAAGGAAGAGTTACAATTGTACTATAAGATAACAGATGAAGACATGGAGTAGATCACCAAGGAATGGCTGAAGGAGTTCCTTGTACCCGTCGCTGATGCAGAACTCTCTAACACTGACACCATAGGAATCCCCATGGTCACCCGAGTCGAGCATGTTGGACAATACAGTGGGACAAAGAATAAGAAGAAGCAGGAAGAAGTCCAGGAGATAAGGATTGATGAGGAGAACAACGCTTCTGAAGATAATGGGTATGGCTCGCTCGAAGGAGGAGGAGAAGACAAAGCAAATGGACAAGGAGGAGGGGACGAAGGAGAACAACAAGGAGGAGGTGAAGCTACACCACCTACAGATCTCCTGCTGGCCCTTGGTTATGGAAGAAAGCAAAGATCAAGGAAGAAAAGGTAAAATTCGAACTGTGCAAAAGACACAGTGAATGTTACTGGGTTGAAGTGAGCAAAAGAACAGAAAAGATGGAGTGAAGTAAAAGGAAGCAAGCCATT
>JASDQU010205286.1:0-13484 GCA_032191745.1 Picea mariana
TGCCCTAGTAAGCCTGTGTCCATAGGTTCTAGTTTTCCACTGGGGGGATTTCTAAAAAGCCACTGTCTGCTCCTATCATAGCATCACTTTTTTTTCATCTTGCTTCCCGCTCACCTATCCCATTACACTTGTCCGGGCACTGGGTTGACCTATCATTTGAGGATTGCACCTTACCTAGTGAGAAGAAGGGGCTAAAGGCCTAAAAGGAAAAAGAAAGCTGGCAAAAGATAAAATCCTTAGAATAAAACCTCGAGATGCTTCGCCCAGGGATCCCTGAGAAAGCAATAAAAGGATTCTCAGCAAGAAACAAGAGGGACCCGTAAAAATGATAAAACAAGACCTAGCCAGATGATAGGGGGTCTCATCATGAGCTAGCCTATTAGGTCCATGGGTACCTAGCAATATGACATTACCACCAGCTGGTTACCATGCCAAGGTAGTGGCTCTTGGTTGCATGGCCAAGGGAAAGGGGGTCTCATCACGAGCCAACCTTCTCATTTCTGTGAAAGTACTTGTGGGTAACGCTATCACCACTGGTCATCACACCAGGGCAGTGTCCCTTGATTAGCCTCTTGAAGAAAGAGAAATAAAGAATAAAGAATAAAGAATAAAATGCATGAATGGGCTTGGAAAAAATTGCATCCAGGATAGGTGCAGCTCGCATTCTACAAAGGCACCCATAGGTAAATATTTTCACCCTCTACTCTCACTGCACCCACTTACCTTGACATCCCTTATCCACATCACCCACTTACATGGCTCAGATGAGGTCTCTTCCAGAAAATTTCCTTTTCCAGTGGACACTAGCCCAATAGGACGCCCTGTCACTTTCCCCAAACTTATATTGCAGGCTTGTATAATGTCTTTGAGCTTTTAATAGAGGTAATAGGGGTTTTATGCACATGCTTAATAAAATTGATGATGAGATGTGATTGACATTGCTATGATCCCTGTGACTTATGAGCCCATGGAGGGCGTAGTTGTTGATGTGCAGGATCATGCCTGACAGAGAGGTACCATATTGGACCGATACACATGGGGAGATGATCAGTTTGGACCTCCATGGGGCTGAAGAGCCCACCAGATGGATGCTGAGACCCCAGCAAGGGGCAGAAACTAGGCAGAGTGGTTTACACAAGAGAGACGAAGGACGTCTTGCAGAGGTACCCTGACAGAGCTTGACCTAGGGGGTTGTTCCCTTTTCAATGAAATGTTGGCCTTGGAAGGCCTAGGACATCACCCTTGATGACCATGACATCACCTAGCATCATGGACGCTTCGGAAGACAGCTGGGGCAGTTTTGGCACGTGTGGTAGGTTGGAGAAGCCCAAGGAGGTTTAATGTTTTTCTCCAGGATGTTGCATTTTCCACAGAAGGGGCTAACATCATCCTAAAAGGGGAAGCACATCTCTCTTTAGCTTGATTAGGGTTTAATTTTAAGAATTTACTGTACACCAGTATGATTTTTAGTATTTTGGCCTTGTCGACCTTTTTATGACCTAAATGTGAAATTAGGTCATGGTACAGTATAAATTGAGGGTTTTTACTCTCATTTTTTCATCATCTCTCACTCACTCATTAGTGAGGTCTGAAATTTGCGCTACACTTGGTGTTCTTGGCTGAAATGGTGAGGCACACTTGTTGAAGGAAGGCATTTTTGGATTTCTATTGGCATTTTTGGCATTTCTCTTGATGGAAGGTGTTACAACTAGGGTTTGCTATGTTATTTCTTGGTGAAATGTAAGTAAATTTCTGCAAAAACTTCTTAATTGAATGGTTGTATTGTTATTTCTTGCATATGTTGTTATGATTTGTTGAATAAACCCTAGGTGACAAGCACACATTGTAGGTCCTTGTCTCATGTCCTCGTCAAGATTTTGAGCCATTTATTGAAGAGAGATAGAGCCTTGCCGTAGCAACACTCTTTTCTTCCTCTTCTCCTATGCTATCCATTTTACTTTTCTGAAGCTAAGAAGGAGAAAACGCATCAAGGCCTAGTTCCCCTACACCTTGATGAGCCGATTTTCCATAGGGCTTGTTTGTAAATCCTTGCCATAGCAACACATTGCCTACAAAACCTCTTGTCTTAGTTTTATTCAACCTTTTGAGCTAGCTGTTTTTTCCATTGAGCTAAGGAAGGAGGAGAGAGCACTGAGGCCTAGGTCCCCTACACCAAAGTGAGCCTCTCTCCCCTAGGGATTTATCCTTGAGGCCTTGCGTTAGCAACACCTCAAGGTCTAACAACCTCTTGGCTCGTGATTGGTTCAGTTATGACAGTTTGCCTCTTGCCTCGTGATCTAGCTCTCGGTACTGTTATCGCACAGTTTGTAGTTAGGATAAAGGATAGATGTAAAGAGGAAAACTGTCATAACTGAACCAATCACGAGCCAAGAGGTTGTAAGGGGGTCTCATCACTGAAACATAAACTGAACCAATAACTGAAACATAAAGGGGGTCTCATCACGAGCCAACCTTCTCATTTCCGTGAAAGTGATTGTGTGTAACATTACCACCACTGGTCACCATGCCAGGGCAGTGTCCCCTGATTAGCTTCTTGAAGAAAAAGCAATAAAGAATAAGAATAAAAGGCATGAATGGGCTTGGAAACATTTTCATCTAGGACAAGTGCATCTTGCCTTATACAAAGGCACCCACAGGTAAGCCATTCATTTCCCTGCTATGACTCCACCCTTGTCCAAACATCCCTTATCCACCTCATCCACTCACATGATTTGGGTTTGAGTCCTCCTGGAAACATCCCACATCTAGTGAGCATTAGCCCAATAGGACGCCCTCTCACTTTCTCCAAACTTGGCTTGCAGATTTGTGTAATGTCTTTGAGCGTTTGACTGAGTAAAAGGGGTTTTATGCACATGTTTAATAAAATTGATGATTGGATGTGATTGACATTGCTATGATGCCTGTGACTTGTGAGCCCATGGAGGGCATATCTGTTGATGTGCAGTATCATACCCGATGGACAGGTACCATATTGGACAGGTACACATGGGGAGATGATTATTTCGGACCTCCATGGGGCTGAAGAGCCCACCAGATGGATGTTGAGACCCCAGCAAGGGGCAGAGACAGGACATAGGGGTTTGCACCAGAGAAGAGGAGGATGCTCCAAAAAGGCAGCCTAGCAAAGACTTACCAAGGGGGGTTGTGCCCTCTCCATTGGGACGTTGGCCTTGGAAGGCCCATGACATCACCTATGACCTCATATGACATCATCCAACAAGATGGGAGTTTGGGAGGTAGTTATGGCATGATTGGCACGTGTGGCAGCTTCCAAAGGCCCAAGGAGGGCTAACGTTTTTCTCCAGGAGGCCACATTTTCCCTAGAAAGGGATAACGTCACCCTAGAAGGGGCATGATGTCTTTAATTTTTCTTGATTAGGGTTTAATTTATGACATTTAGTGTAAAACCGTACTATTATGTATTTTGGCCTTGTCGGCCTTTTGGTGACCTAAAATTTAATTAAGGTCATTTGTATTGTATAAGTAAGAGAGAAAAACTCTCTTTTTATTCATCATCTTTCACTCACTCTTGGTGAGGTCTAAAATTCGCGCCCTCCTTTAGGTTTTTTGGTTGAAATATTGATGCGCACTTGTTGAAGGAGACTCTTTCTTGGCTCTTTTTTGCATTTTCTTGGTGGAAGGTTTACAACTAGGGTTTGGCTATATGAATTCTTGGTGGATGTAAGTGAATTTATGCAATCCTTCTTTATTGAATGGTTATGGTATGTTTTACTTGCATTTTGTTATAATTTGCTAGATTAAACCTTAGGGGACAAGCACATGTTGGTATCCTTGTTTCATGTCCCTACTAAGTTATTCTAAGAGCCATTTTTTCTGAAGATAAATGTTAGAGCCTTGCCATAGCAACACTCTACTATTCAAACTTCAAGCTAGCTATTTTACTTTATCCTTTGAGCTAAAGGAGGAAAACGCACTAAGGCCTAGGGTTTCTACACCTTAGTGAGCCGTTTTCCCATAGGGTTTGATTGATGAAGCCTTGCCTTAGCAACACTTCATCATCAAACTCTCTTGTCTTTAGCCCTACCCTTTATTACTCAAGCTATCCATTTTTATCTTGTTAATGAGCTAAATAAGGAGGAAAAATCACTAAGGCCTAGGGTTTCTACACCTTAGTGAGCCTTTTTCCCCTAGGGTTTGATTGTTGAAGCCTTGCCTTAGCAACACTTCAACATCTAACCCTTTTTTCTTTATCCCTATCATTATCATTTCAACCTTCAAATTTTGCAGCTATTTGACTCCATTTTCCCTAATAACGCACTAATCTAAGACCTTCTATGTTTGAGTACCTTGATCATAACTTCTAAATACTCTTGAATAATCATTTACTCCTTCTAACCCTAGATTAGACTAACACTTACTAACCCTATTGTTGTCGTCATCTACTTTTGTTACAATCATATCCATGCAACATTAATTACATCTTTAAAGCAATTGAAAGATTGGCTAAATCGTTTCTTTCTCATGTTAGTATTGTTACATTGATGATAAATTGCCATTGCACATTGTGAAGTTTCTTTAGCATTTATTGTGAAGTGATATATTGTAATCATTGCTAGTTTATATCATTGATTTGATTCATCAATATTATTGGCCAATTGATTTATATCAGAAAGTCTTTGATTATATGAAGTACTAACTAGCAAGTGATCTTGCACATGTATAGTTTTCTTGTTGCTTTGTCTCGGGCAGGTACACTTCTGGTTACTTTCATCTTTATTGGCCATTAAGCCGAAATTTCTGATCGGTGGTGACTTGTGAGGGGGGAAACTTTACTTAGCCTTTTAAACATTTTCCTTCTCAAAACCCTAGGTCACCGGGGACGTCTCCCCTGGGCCTGCCACCCTAAATAGAAAGAGCTATCCTATTGAGGTGACAGTGGTAGGATAGTCTCAGTTTCGCCAGATTGCCATTATTCCATCCATCCTTTACTTCAACTACAAACTGTGTGATAACACACACTACATGTACATTTAGGCCCATATATGCCCCCCCTTGGGATCATATCATATACATTTAGCCATATATATGCCCCCCTTGGGTCATAACATAGTACCCTCCTTCAAAAAGATTTTTCCTTAAAGCTTTGCATTTAAAGGCTTCACATGTGATGAAACCAAGCAATATGATTTTCTTATGTTCCCGCTTTCTTCATTCCATTGTTGATGATCTATCCATCCAAAATCAATTCTTTTCGGTCTTAATCCTTGGTGTCTAGTTGTTGAATAATTTTCTTTCCTTTGATTTCATGTATTTTTGTTGAAGCTTCTCCAATTTGTAGTCGATATTGGTCTCTGATAATAGCTTATTCAAGAGAAGTTTGGTGATGCCTTGTTCCATGAATATTGACAAGTATTCCATCTTCTTCCTTCATAATGTTGATATCGTCCTTCTTGTCTTCCTTGAAATGTTTCTTGGTAATGAGGGTGTCGATACAGTTTCACATTTGATGGTCTTCCTTCACTCTACACATGCATTTCATCTATCTTCTTTTCAGTGACAATGGAATCCTCGATAATCTTTGCTTGGTCTTTGATTACTCTAGCCTTCAAGATAATACTATCATATTTGGCATGTACATCCTCTAGATGGAGTTCAACTTCTTTAAGTATCTTTTGTTGACCTTCTTGAACCTTGTCTTGTTTCTCCTTTTGAGGATGCAAAGTGATCCCTCCTTTTGAACCTTGTCTACATCCTCTTGACGCTCTTATTCAATTCTGGCTTGTATTTCTGATTTTACCTCATCAGTATTTAAGGATTCCTCAACCTTCATGCAAATTTCAACTTCTAGTATTTTGGTAGATTCTTCATCCAAGATCCTTCTTTCTTCTTGATTTTGACATTTCTTCTTTTCTTCTTTCAATCTCTTGACCTCATCCAATATTTTTTTATTATGGTTTCGTAATCTACATATCTCTTCATCTTTCTTTTTCAAATCTACTCATCATTTTCCCACTTTGATTTACTATTATTTTCTTTCTTTAAGTTCTTAACCTCCTTAATGAGGGATTCATTAAGGGATCGCATCTTAAATATATCCTCACCCTTCTTCTTAATCTTCTCCTTTTCTTCTTTTAATTCATCTTGAATTCTATACAATTCCTCCATTTTTGTATCCCTAATCCATTTATCTGAGAAGAGTTTTTCAAATTCTTCCCATGTGCAGTGTCATCTAGTATTTTGATCAAAACTCATCCACCACTTCCAAGCTTCATCAAAATAATAATATCTTTCCTTATAAGGAGTCATATTATATTATTTTACCAACCTCAACCATTCCATAGGATTGATTTCATCTTTATCTTCATCTCCTGTAAATTTAGGTATTTCCATTGATTTTTAATTGAGGTCTAATCCCAACCATCAAATCCCAACCTCAATATATTAATTATAAATATCTCAAATATTTTTAATACTGGTTCCAATATTATCTTCTATGTGTTATCTTTCTAATGGATTTTGAATCAGCTCAATCAGACATTCCAATCAAAAGTTATGATAGTTTTGAGTGAACATACCTTTGAAACCCTGATTTAGAGTCTGTCCTCCTGGCTGACCTTAATTATGATGTATCTCTATAATTTCGGCCCTTATAAGTCTGAAATTGTGACCTGTAGTACTCTTAAATTTATCTCTACAATTCCACAGGTCTGGCCAAAATTGGATGTGCAAAGTAGAAGCTATGGTAACTTCCCCACACCTTGCTGATTTTTGTCCCTTCCAGGAGAGCGTACTTGTAAAGCATGCCAAGAGCACAATATCTGATTTTTTATTCTGAAACTTGCACCATACATACTACAGACTCCCCACTATCCAATGCAACTATTCTCACTTAGTTTGGATGCTCACTGAAGAAGATATCACTGTTTGACCTGAAACACTTTTTTGAGACTAGTTAATATGACTAGTAAGATACCCTATCTTACACAAGGTGTACATACAAAATTGGGATGACCTAGAAGCTGAAATTTTTATCACAGCTACCTTGATAATTTATGTGAATAGACTCCTAGTTTCAAGGTTTGAAACATCACAAAAACAAATTTATAGTGAAAATTCCGCGATGACTAAATTCAGGATTATTCCAGAACCCTATCTTACACAGGCTATATCTCTGCAAGTATAATGCCTCAGGAGCTGAAATTTGAACCCCAAGTACCTTGATCCATATTCTAAATATCCTCCAGGCATTCCTTCTGAAACATCGTAGAAAAAAATTTATAGCAAAAATTCCAAGGTGTCTCAGATGCAGCAGTGAAACCCCAAGACCTTGAGCTCTGATACCAAATGTTATGAACCAAATACTCAAAATATCATAAAATAACAGAAGTATACACCATGTATAGAATGTCAACATGGAGCACAAATCCAATATAGATAAGTTACACAATAACTCCTTAAATAATAGGGGACCCCCCTCCAAATAACCAAATACCTTTCATATTTCACAATTCACATCTCTATAATGAATACATGATATCTTATATATAACTATTCACACTTTCACATGAAGCCCCTTTATCACTAGGCTGACTCTATTACATATGTACTTACACATTACATGTACATTGAGGCCCATATATCCCCCCCTCCCCTTGGGGTCATATCATACACATTTAGCCATATATATGCCCCCCTTGGGTCATAACAAATCTGCTCCTCCGTGACCAATAATCAGTCCTCCAAATCATGCAATTTTATTTCATCAACATGGTGTGGTCTGTTAGACAAGGGATTTTATGATTTTCTATCTCCATCAACACCAACTGACTCTCTAGATGATACCATGCAATGATGGGACTCATGTGGACTATCATCCCCATAAAATATCTTTTATCTATTCTCATCCACCAATTCAACCCTTTTTCTATCAACCTCCATGCATAGCTCCTAGCCTATGTCATACTTTGGTGCAATCATGCCTGTATCATATCATAAATAGGATAGGGTATTGAATCCTCGTCATAGTTAGGTGCTAGCACACCCTCATCATCATAAATAGGACAAGATGTTGAAGCCTCAACGCCTATAGATTGAGCAACTTCACCATAGTTACTACACTCATTTTCATCCTCTGTGCGGGTGTCATCATCCCTATTAGACAACTCTTCATTCCGAAGTGAGTTGTTTTCTTTACCAACCGATAAGTATGGCTTCCACCATTTTGGATGCTCTAGTGACATTGTGAAATTCCTTTGATAGTCCTTTAGACTCTTTTGATAGTCCATTAGAATCTTTTGATAGTCTATTAGATTCTTTTGATAGCCCTGACAAGCTTATAACAATTTTATCATGAGTTCTTGTTTTCTCTCCATACTGTAAAATCCCATGAGTTTTTGATACCACTATAATAACCCTCCCTACTAGTGGTAAGGATTACTACTTTTTGTTGTCAAGTTTTGATGTTTTCTTGATTGTGGACTTTCATCAAACACTTGGTGGAAGTGCCCAACTCTCCCTAATAATCCTCTTCACTGTTGGTTGTAGCTAATTCTGAGGCAAAGGTTTTGTCAAACACTTTGCACCTCTGTAATATCCCCACCTACTGCTATCCAAATTTCCCTTTTGCTGTAGCAAATTAAGTGTATTCCCAGGTGGTGACTTTCGTCAAACACTTAGGCTGTAGGATCCATTTTCCACTTTTGTTGCTACTGTAATTTTTGTTTGCTGTATGGGTTTCTTATGGTGGGTTTTCAATGTATACACAAGGTTTGTTTCCACAAAGGAGAGTCTTTATTTATCATGAAAAGAAAACATGAAAAAAACCTATCAAATCATTACAACAAGAAATATCATAACAAATCTGAGCAATTTGACTTGTAACCAGGCACTGGATAGCGATGTAAGCATAGAATAGACCTCTCTAGATGAGGTACGATCCTCCCACACAACAAATTTGTCTACTACAATGATTTCGGCCTCAATGGAAATGAGAATGGCCACCTCAATGGATATTCGACCTACCAACCAAAACATAGCCCTTACCAACTGGGAGTTGAGCTACCATCAAAAGACTTAGTCCTCACAATAAAAATGTGTTCTTCCTGAGGAAAATATAGCCTCACAAAGAGATCTTGGTTGCTATTGTGGTAACTCAACCCTCAACCAAGTAAGACTCAACCCCTACTAACCAAATTCGACCTGCCCAAGAGAAAGGTGGCCACACTAAGAGAAAAACGGCCCAGCCAAGGAGTAAACTTGGCCCAATAAGAAACTACAACCCAACAATGAAGAAACTCAACCTTAAATAAGGAAATACGACCCAGTCCCTAAATAACTCAGCTCCTTTAACATTAAAAATCACTTCACTTTTGTTGCATATGGATAGTGTGTCCAAGGGAAGATTCGGCCCCTCACATTGCAAACTCGACCCCTTCTCACAAATTCTTCAGCCACACACTAAAAATTCTGCCCACAAGAAAAAATTCGACCAACAAGAAATTAACTCGACCTCTCTATGAGTATGAGAGAATCGATTTCTCCTGCAATAATCTTTGTCTAGCGAAGGAATGATTCACCCCATAGTGAAAAACTTGGCCCCTTTGATAGAAAACTTGACCAGCTACATTAGGATCTCGTCCCCCAACAAAGAAAATGACCCACTTGCAAATAACTCGGCCCACAAAAGATAAAACAATTTTACCAAGTAAACCCAACTCCTAACAAAATCGATCCTCTAACCAACTGTTTCCCATCAGGCTGGCAAGATCTCCAGCTCTGATACCACTGTAATATCCCTAGATTTTCTATGCTAGGATATTAGTGCTTTACTGTGCAAATTATAATGTTTTTGGTTATGTGCTTCTGTCAAACAATTTGCATTCATATACTCTTATGCTATAAATCTGATTGATACTTTTCACAAATGGTTTGCATACATATTACTATTAATCTTTCATCAAGCACATGTTATGCAATGTTGGACACACCAACCACATTGAGAGGGGGGGGGGGATTGAATCAATATGAGGCTCTTTTTACAACTCTTTCAAAACTTTAGTTAGAAACTAATTCAAACGTATTATTCATTCATACTTAGCTACTTCCATGTAACAACAAAATTCATCATTAATAGAGAACTATGAACCATCATCACAATAAACACAAAGAACACCAGATATATGTGTAAGATATTTTTATTATATGTTATAGGAGACTACAATCTCTGGGTTTTATCAGCACCAATTGAAAAAGAGAAACAACTCCAAGAGAGGACCAACTCTCAATGCAAAACCCAACTTGCAGATCTCAACACCAACTAGGATGTGAGGAATCCAACCCTGAAGTACAAGACTCAACTTGTAGATAGAAAACAATTTGTCAACAGGTACGTGACCTATCTATACTGCAGCACGTGTATGTACGTGACCTGTCTATACTACAACATGCGTATGTATGCGACCTGTCTATACTGCAGCATGCATATGTACGTGACCTTCCCTTTGTCAGCCTGCGTACACCTTCAGAAAACTAGGGCATCCATTCTTATGCACTTCTGAAACTTTCTTGCCTCTGTCACATCCACAAGTAACCTGTCACTGCAACTAACCTATGCCAGAAATACATCATCATACATATCCCTCAACCAAGTACAAGTAGCTCAAAGGTGTGAGCTATAAGAATCATATTAGAACTGTCCCATACATGAGAGTGTTGCTCACTCAACCAACCAGACAACATATACCATATCCAAATCTCACAACAACCATACCAAGAATACTTCAATCATTCACCATACCATAAGCATAAGTGATCATTAAAAACAACCATGCAACCATACCAAAAATTTTGTAGATGATCTGAACCTGTAGAATGTTGATCTAGAACTTGCTTCATATTTCAGGAACCTAGCACTAACATCATCTCAGGTCTTCATGAATTTTTCACCTGTGTATACACACACCTTCCTTCATTGCAGCCTGTGTATGTATGTGACCTGATCCACTATATGCCATGTACACTTCAGACATGGGTTTTTTTGAAGCTCCAAAACGTTCGCTGTCAGATCCCCTTGCTACCTCATATTTTGAAACTTTTGATGCATACATGAGTACCTGCAATGAACCTTTCACAAAAATAGATATTCAATATGCTCAAAGATCATCAACATAAGAGACCCTTTCTCTCTTATTTATATTCTCCAAGTAGCTTCCTCTAGGGGTTATATTCTAACCAACTTTACCCAATTTCCTTCTTTTAGGGATAACCCACTTATAACCACTTTATTCACTTACAACCACTTTATCCACAAATAGTAAATTCACCACTTCTAGTTGAAACTAATTTATTTTTAATTATTTTCTTTTTGCAACAACTTAACCCATGATTAACTCCTAATTTCACCCACTTTGACTAGTCAACTTCTTCTAGGAGCTTCTAGAATAATTTGACCTCTTTGACCTTCTAGGAGCTTCTAGATAACTCGTGAGGGTTCTCCAACTTCACAAGGCCATATCTCCCTAACCATGAGGATCCATGTGGCGTACCACATATCACCAGAAACAACGTGACATGTACTATCCATAGAGAATAGTCTCAATTGCAAATTCACTGATCTTCATTACATTATTCCTCAAATAAGCTTGGGTTCCTTAACCATATTGCCGGGATGACTCAACCACTTAACCATTTGGACTTTTCAAAGAATCTTTCCGTGAGGGATTTCACCATAAGGGGACCACTTTGAGAACTATATCCAAGAGTGTCTTCCCATGAGGGATTGTACCATAAGGGGACCACTTTGGATTTCATCCATTTGGTTCTTCCTATCAACCATGACATGACATCATTGATAGAACTTCACTTCTTATCAACCACCTTGGACATCAATGACAACACATCACAAAGACACCACATAACATCAACCCTTTGATATCAATCCTTTGACATCAATGCCCTTCCTACATAGAAACATTCATGATCATTAACTACCTCGGACATGACATCAATGATAAAATACATCACCATGAATGACACCACTAGACATCAACCATTTGACATCAATCCTTTGACATCAATGACCTTCCTAGATGGAAACATTCATGATCATTAACTACCTCAAACATGACATCAATGATACAATACATCGTACATAGAAACATTCATGACCATCAACTACCTTGGACATGACATAAATGATAAAATACATCACTATGAATGACACCACTAGACATCAATCCTTTGACATCAATGACAACATAGTCCAATATGCAATCCAAATACACATATTGTAATATCCCAGATCTGGCTAGTCTAGGAAATGTTACTAATTTGATATGTTTGGTGTCTGACCTAATACTCTAGGGGTTTATGGATGCATTTGAGCTGCGGGTTTCTACATGCTTGGTGTTTTTCACAAGTGTGTGTATATAATTAATTGTTTACAACATATAAATGAGTATACAAATAGTAAATGTGACAAAAGACTACAAACTATATATTATGATATTTTTTTGGTTGACAATGCCGTATGTGGTTGAATAAAAATAAATATCTTGGATAGATCGGAGATAAAAGGATCTTAGCCGAAATACAAGAAGAAAACTAAAACAATGATACCTAGAATAGAAAAAATATGTTGGATCAATGGATGAGCTATAGGATCTGCTGCGCACTATGACAACTCATACGATAACTGCTGCAAGTTTAGAAAGTTCGCTCTGGTGGCTAAATTTCTTGAATCTTCCTAGAAACTGTCTCAAATAGTGTGCCCTGACCTCATGCACACTCTCGGTAGCTGACCAACTGAATATCGACCCTATGACGATTTGTACGGATCCTGGATGGATCCCCCTAGGGAAATGCACCCCAACTGTTGTTGGAAATTGCACCCTAGTGATTTCTTCGTTGAAATCAGCTGATAAGGGTCTCAAACTGAGCACCTTAGGCTCATTTGAAATGGGTTGGAAGGATTTCCATGGATCTGATTTGATGATCTCTCGGGAATCCTAAATGTGTCCTCCCCAACTGCCACACCCTCAATGGTTGAGTAATGTGCCCAAGATTATTTCTCCGTCAGAATCTGACGAGAAACAAGGAAATAGATGTGCCTCTCCCTCCTCTCAACTGGGTCAGAAGGGAATCCCTATATTCTCCCTGGCTAGGACTAGTCGACTCACTAAGCCTCCTCAGAAGTTGCACCCTCACCCTAAATAAGTGCGCCCTTGCTGTTGCAACATGTGTAGCTGCTACTAAAGATCTATGGAAGATCTGTGTGATCTCCCCAGTGACTAGGGTGTGTCTTTCAACATCGAAATCAACCACTGGGTGTATTCCTTCTAGAATCCACAGAGCTCTCTCTCCTAAGATGCGCCTCTCTCCTCAATGACAAGTCAAATTCTTCATAATGATGAATTAGATCAGTTTACCCTTCCTTTATAGGTTTTCGAAACCTTAGTTCGTTGTTGACCTATTTTTAGCTTATCTGTTCTATTTTTAGCTCACTT
>JASDQU010205286.1:28916-41354 GCA_032191745.1 Picea mariana
GGGTCCTCCAGGACCATGCTCAGGTCGCTCCTGCTCTCGGTACTCCATGTCTAGGACCATGTGGGCCTCGAGACATGATCTCCTAGTTATCCCTAGATATCGGGGATAAAAGGCTTCAAGTAGCTTTTCCCTCTGAGAAGGAATCTTCATTATTTCCGACACAGGCACTAACATTTTTGCATTACTTAACTATCCTCCTAAGTCAATATTTAATTCTGAGTTTGCATACACACTTGACTTAGGGGGGTTGGGATATACCTTGAGAATGTTTGCTTAGTTTTTATCTTGACTTTTATTCCCATTCCTTTGGTAGGTAATGCCTCTAAACTTATCCATTTCAACTACTTGTTGTGGGGTAGGCTTAGGACCAAACTTTTCTATTGCCTTATCCACCACAACATCACTCATGCAATTCATGTTTCTTGGCCCCCTCATTATGTTTACCCAAATCCATCCAATCATACCTGCCATCATTATACTCATGACAAAACATATTAACGTGTTGACTTTCTGATCCATAAGGTCCCATTTCATCACTAAGGTGAAGGAAGACTTGGCGGGTTGACTCATCATGAAATTGCTCACAAGGTCTACAATAATGAATAGCCTGGTGGTCATCCCAGTTAGTGGATTCAAATGGATTTGGTGGTCTTTGATATTGGGGAGGGGAATTCTTAGGCCATTTATCATTTGGCCTATGTCGGGGCCTATTATTTTGGCCCCTTTCCATGGTTATCAACCTATTCTGTATGGCATTGATCTGACTAGCTTGGTTGATCTCCATTTGCTTGATCTGATTGGCATGATTAAGTTCCATTTGTTTAATCAATTGAGTAAGTTCCTTCATTCCATCATTAGAGGATTTTTGGTTTTCAACATTTTTCTTCTTCTCATAAGGTTGAGAAGAAGATCCTCTAGTAAAACTAGGGATGTTAGACTTCCTAGCATCCTGCATGTTCTTATCAATTTTGATAGTTGTAGCTTGTGCTGCTTTTAAATTATGGGGATCCTTATCCCTTAAGGCATATCTCATTTCTCCCTCAAAAGTATCCATATAGTATATCGAGACTGCAACATCTGGGGTTTTTATATCGTCATGAAGACTCTTCACTAAATTGTTAAACTTAGTGTTGAATTCTTCCACAGTTTCATTCTCATTTTTGTGACTAGTAGTGAAGGCGGCTAACTGAAATCTGTGTTCCTTCTGATCACCCCATCTCTTTCTAAATTTATTCAGTATTTCCTCAAGGGTACTAAACTTAGCTGGATCAAAATCAATGAACCATTCTCCAACATCTCCTTCTAGTGAATAGACAAATAGGGTCATTTCTACGTCTTCTTCATCATGACCTCTACAATACTTCTCAACACATATCTTGAAATTCAATATGTGAGACTTGGCAGTAATGGCATTGTTTCCCTAAAAGGTGGGAAACTTATCAATGGCCTTCTGGGAAACTTAGCAAGAAACAAGAGGGACCCGAAAAATGACAAGCAAGACCTAGTCAGAGGATAGGGGGTCTCATCACGAGCCAGCTGTTACACGTCAAAATTACTCAACTGGATAAGTGTCGCATGTTCCTCTCAATTGTCGTAAGTGTCACATCTTCCTTACAACTTTTGCGAGTGTCGCAAGTTGTTCACAAGTGTCTCAAACGTTTTTCAATCATACTTCCATAATGACGACACTAAGGAGGCACTTAAAACATCTCATACACTTGATTTGGAGAAGGGGAACTGGTTAACTGAAGTCAAGGAACTCTTATCACCTAAGAAGAGCTCTTAAACAAAGGTTCTAAGGGTGAGAGCTCCCCTACATCAGCCTTAGGAGCGCTAGCGCTCCTCTATAAGGCCTCAGGGAGCATTATAACACTTGTCTACCCCTCTGAAGGAGCGGTATCCACTTTTGGAGCGTTGGCGCTTCCCTCAAGCTTCCTAGGGAGCACTACAACGCTCTGATGCCCCTTTTGGGGGAGCGCTACCTAATCTGAGGCACTAGTTGGCCCATTGAGGAGAATAAGGGGAGGATCCTTCAAGTTTAGAAGGTAGTTTCATTCGAATTCTTGGTTCCATCAAGGGATTCCTAATCTAAGGAGGAAGTTCCTCAACTTGTTCTAAAGATAACTCAAGAGGTTAAGCTCCTCTTAACCTATATAAGCAAGCTCTATGATGGTGAAAAGGGGGAAGAATTGCTAGCATCAAACCTATGATCTCATAGGGAACACACAGTCAGTCAAAGGAGAAGTGATCAGTGAAGCTGCTATCATCCAGGTTGTGGATATTTCAAGCAAGGGTGAGACAAAGGGGACTTGACGAAGCTGTCACATTCGCATCTACTATTGTAAGTACTGCTGTCATTATTCTCATTAATATGACATGCTTGGCCTGTTCCTTTCTAGTTTGTGTCTGATCTCACATGAACCTATCATTGATAGATAGATCTATTTTCAAGTTAACATCAATAGAGTAGGAAGCGGTCGTACTTTTTTTTTCTACAAGACTCAGTGAGGAGCGAGAGTTCAGAGCTCGATTTGGAGCGTGTAGGGACAAACATTGATAAAAAGGTATTGTTGTTCTCTTTCCTTCTCATGTGCTAGTTTGTATGGATTTGAAAGGAAGTCAGTGTCCACGTTAAGCACTTTCTGTCTTAGAGTAGGGTCTAGCTCTTTGAGGTAATCTACCTGTCCGCAGGGAGATCTTCCTACAACAGAAACTAGCGACTCTACTGAGGATTCCTCAAATCGAAACTTCTTGTTTTGATTTCTCTTCATAGAACTTGTTTTACCCCTTGATCATTTCAGACCTGGTTCACTCCTCTTTTGACTGGTTTCATGAGCTGATTAGCTCCCTACCCCATCACACTTAGCCTAATTGTTGAGATTGAATTACAATTTTTGGATTTCTCGACACTTTTGGGAGTTTTTGGACCTGGTGCCCTCTGTCCCTGTGTTAACAGAGCGCCAGCGCTCCCTGAGTGCCTTACACAGAGTGCCAGCCCTCTTTTGGCCAATAAACCTTCCAGAATTTCTTTTTCTGGGTTTTTCCTCTGTGTCTCTCTTGTTGGGTAACCTTGTGATTCAATCCTTCTTCTTTCCAGCTTTGACATCTGTCTTTTTCTTGAAGAACAAACATCTTGTTGTTTGCATTTTGTAGCCTTCTTCACTATTGTTGTTGAGTTTTTCTACCATTTGGAGTCTGAAACCCATGCATTGTCTCTCTCTCTTTTTGACTGAACGAAAAACTCTAGTGAAAGTCATCAAAGGCCTACAGATATTTTCATTTGGTTTTAGTTAAGATCACTGTTCTTCGACATTTTTTTGGTGTGAAGTTTGATTTCTCTTTGATTGTTTCTTTTCTTTTGCTTCTTGTTTTTATCATAACGAAAGGGTGTATTGTTTGTATGATTCTTGCTTGTGTTGGTCTAATTTTAATTCATCCAAAAAGATAATTAGCAAGACGAGCATTGTTTTGAATTAATCATTATTCATATGCAAACAATAGAAGGCATCTTCATGATTGATTGTGCATATTAGAAGGTATCTCAAAAGTTTTAGCAACACATCGGGATTTGATTGAGGAAAATTTGTTTGAGGACATTCCTTATTTGTGCTTGTTAGTGAAAAGAACTCTCTCTCCCTTAGATAGATGTTCATCGAAAAGAAATGACTGCTTATCATCTTTGATGCATTTTTGGGAATGATTCATAATTCCATTCGTTTCACTTCCATGCACCCCTTTTGAGTAAAGAACAGCTATAAAATGAACGCTAATTAAAAAATTATCTAGAATTTTTTATTTTCTAGGATCCTCCACCAACAATAGATTAGGCTTAGTACTTTGGATTAGGCTGTGAGCAAAACTCTCCAAAGTTTCCAAAACAAACATTAGCATCCTGAGTTAGGGAAAGTCAAATCCAATTATCGTATAAGTCTGCCTGGGATCCCCCTCTCACACAGGGGTTACGCACAAGGTCGCATTTGGGTAAGCTACGGGGACTAACCCTCCGTGGTTTAACTGATTGTGGTGGTTAGATCGTATTATGAGGATCGCTTAAAGGTAAATCCACAATTACTGCGTGGAAGCCTTTTAGTTGATTTCGGGCTCGATACCCTGCCTGTACGTTCGGATCAGACTGTCGACTGTTCCTGCCCAGGGGCTGACTGCGAATTGGTAACCTTAGCGGCCATAATCCTTAGGGTCTTACATAAGGTGACAGTGATGGTAATTCTCACTGTACCTAGAGCAAACATTGGTCAAACTCACTCGGGCTCCTTGGAGAGTAAATCCAAAATTACTGCGTGGAAGCTTGCACCAAGGCGTAAGTCCGTTAAGCAGGTCGCCATTGTAACTGTTCCGCCCTACCCCCGCCCCTTTTGGACTTGATCACGTGACGTTGGATTTCATCACCAACTAGTACGGTCATCGAGAGAAGGTCATGTTTGCTTGGTTGTGATTCTTAGATTCTATTAGCGCATGCTGTTTCTTTTCGGTAGTTGGCCATAGATCTTTTTCGCCGACTCTTTTTCGCCAACATCAAACCTCCACACCATTCGCAGAGGCTATAGGGACTTCCTCCAGAAAATATGGAAGGAAACACCCCTTTACCCCCTCATTCTACGAAGGAATCTCCTCAACAGAGCGAGGTTCAAAACACAACAACTTCCTAGGAAGAAGTTCCCACTCTTTGGAGAATTTTCGGATTGTTTCAGAGTCTCTAGAAGCTTTTCGTATTCCGGAGGGATATGAACGACGTGTCCTCTAACTCAATTCTTCTGGTGAATTTGTCGTCATCAAACCTTCTGACATCCCGGTTGGGTCTCATCAAAACCCTTTAGCCGATGACACTTTTTGGACCGCAGACATTGTTCAAAGTCCACCGCGCATGGTGCGAGATCTTTATGGAACAGGGGAAGGTGTCAATGCACTCATCTCCTACATTGTACCCCTAAACCATTTTACCAGTACCACCACTTTTACGGCCACACCACCTGTTGGTCTGAACATACCATCCATTGGCCCAAGGTCTACTCTTCCCCTCCAGACGGCCCATTCTACAATGGTCCCTCACATTCCGACTATCCCTGCTGGTAATGCGGTGGTCAACCAAGCTGCGATTGACACACCTATATCACCAAGACCTACACTCCCTTTTGGGTTTAGAGCACTGAATACTCCCACTGCCACTACTACCCAAACCACTACTACCCAAGTTATGCCGAGAAGTTCCATACCTATCCAACAACCCGGAGGGACCGGTCTTGGTGGTCCGAATCCGCTCGGTGGCACCGGTCAGTCATTTACGTCTGGTTCTCAAATTCCGAGAACTCTACCTCAAGCTGGGGGGCATCCTCCCACCGGAGGAAAAATTCCATTCAGGGGGCACCCTCATGCTGGGGGGTAGCCTCAACCCGGAGTCTACCATTAACCATATGGACAAAATGTGTCCGCCACACCCAATCCATGGAACGTCCCTTTCCCAGGAAATCCACAGTTCTCGATAGGACACAATTCTCAGACTCCACAACAACCTCCTTATGGACAAATTCCAAGCCCTACCTATAACCCTCAAAACCCATCCAGTTATTCTCCGCTCACACATGCTCCTCAAAACACCTCGAATCCTGGGTACCCTGGTCAACACCAACCTCATACAAGAGGGACCACTAGTTACAATTACCCACATAACCCGGTGATTGGCCCTACTGGTGTCCCCATGCCACACCAGCATTACCCGCAGGTTAACCGACAACCACCTTTTCTAGCTACCCTGGACCTTCCAGACTTGTCTCGGTTAATGAATGATCCTATTTATCATTCTCTGATTTGGCCAGCTATTCCAGCTAAACTTCCTTCTGATATCCCAAAATTTGACGGAAAGTCTGGAGAAGACCCAAACAACCACGTGATGACTTTCCATTTGTGGTGTTCATCCAACTCCCTCATGGATGATTCTATATGTTTGCGTCTTTTCCAACTAACTCTTACGGGTTCTGCGGCGAAATGGTATATTGAATTACTGCGCGCATCTTTTCATGATTTCAACTGTCTCGCCATGTCTTTCCTCACGCACTTCCAACTACCTATTCAATACAAGACGGGTACTAAACTATTAACTTCCCTTTGTCAGACAACGTCCGTACATATCTCCAATCATATCCATGAATGGAGACAATGACGAAGGCTAATCAAATCAGTCATTCCTGACCAACTGTTAGCAGAATGGTTCACTAAATCACTGTTGCCCCAGATTGCTCGTGATGTTGCCATGGGTGGTGTAGTCACCGAGGAAGAAGCCATTGCCCAAGCTCAGTACTTAGACTTAGTCTATTCACAATCCGATACTCTGTATGAGTTCATACCGAATGCTACCCATTCCACTAACGATCCATCCAAACCATCGTCTGCTTCCCACGCGGATGGAGTTATTGGCTCTGTCAAAACCCAATCTACTACCCAGTCGGCTGGAACGATTCAGCGGCCCGCTTCGACAGTTGCTCCCAGCCCAAC
Source organism: Picea mariana (assembly GCA_032191745.1). Lineage (NCBI taxonomy): Eukaryota > Viridiplantae > Streptophyta > Pinopsida > Pinales > Pinaceae > Picea > Picea mariana. The sequence continues at coordinate 35,424 of JASDQU010205286.1, forward strand.
TGCACCCTCTTCTACCCCCCCTCAAACTCAGGTCTCTGATGTGAATGCGGTCCAATCGACCCCTTCACAACAACCTGGGGGCAATAAGAAAGCGATAAACAAACCAAAGAAAAACAATAACGAACAACCAAAAAATCAACTGCAAGCCCCTGCTGCCGGAAAACAACCACAACAAAAACTGAAATTCCCATGTCTCATTTGTGGTGACGATCACTACACCTAAGACTGTCCACATTGCGATGAAGTGGCCAAGGTTTTTAAGGGAAATTCACAACCCGTTGTGCTTACTCAGCCTTTTTCGCAGCAACAATATTTGGTTGCTCAAACCCCCACTGCTGGGGGCAGTTCTAACCCACCCCATGATGAGGCCTCAACAAGTGTCCACATTTACATGTTCCACGGGGTTAACCTGACCACTCGCTCTGCGACGTATGACACACCAGTTAGACCTGATAAACCGAAGACTACTAATGGTTCTGTATCAGACCCGTTAGCATCTTTTGTTAATCCTCCGTCTGCTAGTCCTCCATCTGGGCCACTTCAGATTGAGAAACCTTCATTTGACTCGATCTTACGCCCTCCTAAGAGCACCATCCAAAAATCTACCTTCAATCGTAATTCACGGGATGCCCAAAATTACAACATTANAAATAAACTCACATTTAATCTGGATGATCATCAACCACGACTCTCCCACCAGCTAGCTTTCCAAATCGATGTTGTTGTTCACAATCAACAAATCCATCGAACTATCCTGGATGAGGGAGCCTCTACTTGTGTCATGTCCTTAGCTTGTTGGAAGGGCTTAAAATCTCCTGCCCTTAACAAATCTGCTACGATGTTACGTGCTTTCGATGGACGAGGTTTTCATCCTCACGGATTATTAAAATCCTTAGCCATTCAGTTGAGCGGCAAAACTGTTACCGTTGATGTCGAGGTGGTCGATGCCCCCCTTGATTACAACCTATTACTTGGAAGAAGTTGGTTCTATGCTATGACTGCAGTCTCCTCGTCAGTGTTTCGATGTGTACAATTCCCCTATCAAGGAAAAAATGTCACCATCGACCAGCTTGATTTTTGTACACCCGACGCTCACATCCCTGCTACCAACAACATTCCCTTTTTGGGAGACCACCCAGTTACATATGAAAGCATTGGTGTTGGCTTACTAAAAGATTCTAGCCTTATGGGTACTTTCCTTACACCACTTCCACCTACCGCGCATCATATTTCCGTCGTCAATATGATCTCGACTATGCCTTATCAATCCTTGTAATCATCTGACCCTTGGGTTGTACCTAGTCCTCTGGAATTCGATGTGCTCGGTGAAACTATGCCACTTAGCCCAAGCGAGGCCGCATACGTAGCTATTCAATCTACCTCTCCATCTTCAGACAATCCACATTCATTGACACCAGATGCATACTCGGTGCCCTCATGGTTAGATTCTCTGTTGTCCGTCGTTGAATACATTTCTCAGATTTTTCCTTCTGATGAATCTATTATGGAAATGCTTAGCATTGATGATCCGCCTTGGGATGATAACCATCATTGATCCTCTTTTCTTCCACCTCTGGAAGAAATTCATCAAGACATACGCTCTGTCTTCCCTCTCGATGTTACCGATGCTCCACAATCTCCGATCCTCACACAAAATACTCTCTCTAAGGGGAACATGGGTAACATCTCTACTACAATCGTTATTGATATTTCGATCAAAGAAGGTGTCGTGGAAAACATTCACCTTGGTGCTAATTTCACACCCGAAGAAGTGGTCTCTTACACCGCTTTGTTTAAGGAATTCCACGATGTCTTCGCATGGAGCTACGAGGAAATGCCAGGGATCGACCCTTCCATCATCATACACGATATCAAAACCTACCTTGACACGAAACCTTTTCGACAAAAGCTTCGCCTAGTTCATCCCAAGAAAATCGCAGCTATAAAGGCAGAAGTTGAAAAACTTCTCAAATCTGGCTTTATCTACCCTGTCCCTTTAACCGAATGGGTCTCCAACCTTGTTCTGGTTGCCAAAAAACAAGGGACCATCCGTGTTTGTGTCGACTATCGAGATCTGAACAAAGCTTGTCCTAAGGACAGCTACCCTACACCCTTTATTGACCAAATCATCGATAATTGCGTAGGGAGCGTAATCTTCTCTTTCATGGATGGATTTTCTGGGTATAACTAGATTGAAATCTTACTTGTTGATCAACATAAGACAACCTTTATTTTCCCTTGGGGAACTTTTGCTTATCGAAAGTTACCATTTGGCCTAAAAAATACTGGTGCCACTTTCCAGTGGGCCATATCGTACACTTTCCACGATATCAAGCATATCGCAGAGCCTTATCTCGACGATTTACCCACCCATTCATCCAATTGATCTGATCACATCAACCACTTGCGGGCAATTTTTCTTCGATGTCGATTCTATCGTATTCGCTTGAACCCACACAAGTGCATTTTTCGCTGTCGAATCTGGTCGACTCCTCGGTTTCATTGTCTCCAAAGATGGGATCAGGGTGGATCCCCTAAAGATTAAGACCATTCTAGCCTTACCCCCACCTACTAATTTAACCCAACTCCAAAGTTTGCAAGGCAAAGAAAACTTCCTTCGTCGTTTCATCTGCAACTACACCGAAATAACTAAAGGATTTATGCGGTTACTACAGAAAAACACCCCTTTTATCTGGGATGACACTGCTCAACAGTCATTCGATGCTCTTAAGCACGCTTTGACCCATGCTCCCTTGTTACACCCTCCGGAGTATACAAGGGACTATATCCTTTACTTGGTCGCCTCCGCTTCCACTATTGCGATGGTGTTAGTTCAGGAGGACCCCAACGACGAAGAACATGTGATTTACTACCTGAGCAAAAGTCTATCTAGACCCGAGCTCCGATATTCACATGTCGAGAAACTGGCTCTGGCAGCCGTTATCGCTATCCAGAGATTCCGCCACTACATCTTATTACTCACCACCACGGTAATTGCAGACTCCAACCCCATGTACCACATATTGACACGTCAAGTACTTGGGGGCAAATATTCAAAATGGATCGTTATTCTTCAAGAATTCGATCTTGAGTTTACGAAGGACAAAGCCAAAAAATCCCTGGTGTTTGCAGAGCTTATCTGTGCTCTCCCTCGTGCCAATGAAAACATTCAACCTAGAGATTCTCGCCCCGATGAATCTCTTTTTCTCATCAGCACCTCCGATCCTTGGTATGGAGACATTCTCCTCTACCTTCAAACCCAACATTTTCGTCACCACTCTCGTTGTTATCTCATCATCGACGACACCTTGTATTGCCGCGGTATCGACACCATCCTTCGACGATGTCTGATTCACAAGGAGGTCGAACGCGTTTTGAACGATTGTCACCTTGGTGCCTGTGGCAGTCACCTTTCCGAGATGGCCACAACCCAAAAAATCCTACGTGCCGGCTACTTTTGGCCCTCAATTTTTAAAGATTGCATCGAGGGCATAAAAAAATGCCCACCCTGCCAACTCTTTAACAAGAAGGCACGCACCCACCCTACTGCACTGCACCCCATTATCGTCATCGGCCCCTTTGCCAAGTGGGGTATCGATTTCATGCAGTGTAAGCCTATCTCAGCCGGGGGGCACGGTTACATCATCGTCGCCGTCAACTACTTCACCAAATGGGCTGAGGCTATGCCTACCTTCCTGAATGATGGTCATACTGCATCTCTGTTCCTTTTCAACCATATCATAACTCGTTTTGGTGTACCACGTGCCATTGTCACTGATCATGGTGCACACTTCAAGAACCAGATGATGAGCGAGTTACATGTCAAATTGGGTTTTCGCCATGAAAACTCATCCCCTTACTACCCACAGGCCAACGAACAAGTTGAAGCCATCAACAAAGTCCTAAAAACCATGATCCAACGCATGGTAGGGGAAAACAAAAGATCATGGCATTTACAAATTTTCTCCGCTCTCTGGGCTTATCGCACCTCTGTGAAAACTTCAACTGGATTCACTCCTTTCTAGTTGGTATATGGCATTGAAGTCGTCCTACCAATCGAGTGTGAGATTCCATCACTCAAACTGAAAGTAGAACTCCTACCCCATACTTCTACTGAAGAAGAACGATTCTTGTATCTATCCAAATTGGACGAAACACGTCGTGATGCTACTCTCGCTAATGAGACACATCAGAAACGAGTTAAGAGTCAATACAACAAATCCGTCCACCCTCGGACTTTTGCAGAAAGAGACTTGGTCCTCATTTACGACCAAGCTCACGACAAATTGGGGACAGAAAAGTTAGAACCTCTGTGGCATGATCCTTACATCGTGAAGCGTGTCCTACATAGAGGTGCCTACGAATTAGTTGATCATGATGGAATTTCCCTGGGAGAGCCCCGAAACGGGCTTTACCTTAAAAAGTACTATGCCTAAATCACCTAGCATCTGTACTTTGTACATTATTGTATTTTAGTTTGGTGTGTCTATTTATTTCACGTGCTCGAGTCTTTACCGTTGCCACTCATGACTGTGCTTGTGTTTTCATGCACAGATGACGTCTTCCTTTCATATCTTTTTTGGGTTCGCGGATGGTGCTAGTCGACATACCCAAAATATTGCTTTGGTGACATGGGTTGTTTACCAATTTGACGAGGTGGTGAGTTCAGGATATATTTGCTTAGGACCAGCAACCAACAACATGGCAGAATATCATGCTGTCATCAGACTATTGACCCAAGCCTCCTCCCTAGGTATCTCTCGTATCATTGTGTACTTATACTCCCAACTCGTGGTTTATCAACTCAACCATATTTACGCTATCTGTAGTCCTATCCTGCTACGTCTCCACTTACAAGTTCTCCGCCTTGAACGAATGTTCGATTACATTGAATATAGACACATTCCAAGAGAACTTAATAGCATTTTGGATACGTTAGCAAATTACATCATGGATTGGTATCTTGCCCACATATAAGATTTAAGGAAAGCAAAATTGTACATTACATGTAAATTAAAACACATCACAGACATCATCATGTACAAATCATTGGCACTGTAAAAACACGAAACTGTATATATATATATATATGGCGTGACTGAAATGTTTTGATTACATCAAAAAGTATGTAGAAGAACAAAATGTCTGGTCTCTAAACCCCTACAACACCACCTGACAAGGCATACAAAAATGATCACCAGAGAGATTCTAATCTCTCTGCGTTACATTGTGCTGCGAGTAACACATCACCGCATGCACCACGGACCTCAGCAGAGAATTGATATTCTCTGGTACTCCCACAGTGTTCCTCTGCAGATGTAAAGGCACTTCCCCCCTCTGTAGAGGAGGGATGCCCATTGTAAGGCCTTCGATGTTTCATTCAAACTCCCGTAGACCTATCACTGATACTACCAGATCCGCTGCAACCGGAACGCCCCCACGACGTCCTGGTATCGGTATATCGGCTGGGTGCACTGCTCCCTTGTCTGCATGGTGAAAACAATACATCTGTTAAAAACTCTTCTACATACNAAAAAACTTTAAAAAAAAAAATTAGACAAGGTATGGCTCGATCACTTACCTGACACATCCCAGTCTTCCCCCGCGGGTAAAATCAAATCCATACTCCTGTGGAAATCCATCTTAGCATATGGGAAGTCCTCTATCCAGAGATATTGTCGTCTCAACCAGGCAAAGAATCGCTAGTGAAACGGAACTCTGACTCCGCTACTAGCCTTAGAGACAGACTGGTCCACCTCTCCATCCTTAGTTCATCCACTGGTCGCACCACCAGTGCTATCTGAGGCTGCATCTGGGGGATGCTCTCTAGAAAAAATGAGACCAAAAATGAGCCATAACCAAATTGCTTCTGTCCTGTCCTGCATCGTGAAATTTGTTCCTTCACATTTCGAAGGAACCCTGCACTCCAGT
>JASDQU010205287.1:3646-25133 GCA_032191745.1 Picea mariana
ACCAATTATCAATCCTTTAAACCACAATGTATATTCTTTTACATATTCAACCATGTTCATTTGTTCATCATCAAAATATTACTATATCATAAGAATTAACATTCATCAATGCATAATAAACAATAAAAAACACATCCACGCAATGCACAGTACACCAATATTTATGTGGAAACCCAATGTGGGAGAAAACCATGGAATTATTTTCTTATATTTCAAGAATTACATTCAAGGAAGCACCAACTTCCAATTCTCCAACTATAACAGGAAGGAAGCTCTGAACCCCTAGTTTCTTAGGCTACAACTCGAGGGAAGCTCCAACTCCCCAATTCTCTGGATACAACCATAAGGAGGCTACAACCCCCTATGTTCTCCGTCTACAACCAAAAGGTGGCTACAACCACCTATCCTTGCCCCATCCAACCACCCTGAAATATGAGTAGACTAATGGAACCATTGTCACACTATCACTGTGAGATATATTGTTATAAACATGTATCAATCTGTGTCGCTGACCTGTAATCAACCTGTGCCACTGTCCTGTAACCAACCTGTACCTATGCCCTTCCTGTACCAACAAAACTAAATAAACCAACAAAATGTACCAGTAATCTCCTCAACATATCAGATCTGGTAACATAGATCCCATACCCAAAATCACAAGAATATCACTCAAACCATGTGCCAACAATGCACATCAACCATGTACATCAACACTATACAAAGATAACCAACAACATGTACCAATCATGTATAAACAACAAATCAAACTCTTCCTCAATAAGATGTATCGAGATCACCATGTACTTCAAGTATGTATCTCATCCATGTACCCAATCATATACCTCTACCATATACCAATAACATACACCAAGATAACCAACAACATACCTCTAGCAATGCACCACACTCTCCATAAATCAAATACCATAAATCCTCACATCAACCATGTGTCACAACCTCATTGTTATACAACCTCTATTCTTACCAATAACTTTATCAACACACCTCAACCAAAATCTCTCAAACATGAACCAATACTAAACTTTAGTAGATCTACCTCAGATCAACTCTACAGCAAGCCCTAAACTTCCAAGAGGGCATCCAACATATTTACAAGAAAAACCCTCAACTAGATTTATAGATTCAACACTAGACATATGAAAACCATAGCTTTTTCTTCTTGTAGTGTTCTGTTGCCATGGTTTCGTTGTCGCGATTTTGCTGCTGCGATTTTTTTTCTGCACTTTCTCTACTATGGTTTTTCTACCACAATTTTTCTACCATGATTTTTTTGCTGCACTTTTTTTCCGCACTTTTGTTGCCACACTTTTTCTTCCGCGATTTTTCTATCACAATTTTTCTGCCACACTTTTTTCTTTATCAATAATACCTGCCCAAATAACCTTTTACAAAATATATATTCAATGACATTCAATAGGTGTGAATGGGAGACCCTTGATCTCTTATTTATACTCTCCAAACAACTTCTTCTAGAATTATTAAGTTTTGTCCACTTAACCACTTTGTCCACTTAGCCACTTTTTCTACTTAACCACTTTTTCCACTTAACTTAACCACTTTGTCCACTTAACTTAACCACTTTCCAAAAATAGTAAGTTCTCCACTCCTAGTTGCAACTAACTTTATTGTTTAATTAATTTATTTTGCAACCACTTTGACTTATCCATAAATAGTGAAGTCACGACTTCTTGTTGCAACCACTTGATTATTTAAATATTTTCTCTTTGCAACCACTTTGACTACTTTATTATTTAAATAATTTATCTTTACTCACAACTTCTTGTTGCAACTAACTTTTCTATAATTAGTCAATTCATAACTTATTTTCCCTTAACTAACTACTTGTTGCAACCACTTTATTATTTAATTTATTTCGTGGTCAACCACTTTGAGTATTCAATCTTCTCATCACATACTTTACCATAATTACCAAACTCGCAAATTGTTGTTGCAACTAATTTATTTTTAATTATTTTATTAATGCAACAACTATACCCATGATTAACAACTAGTTACCATCAATTTGACTAATACACTTGGTTTGGGCCCCGCGTCCTTAACTTCATTGGCCGGTGGGATAAGGTTGTAGAAGATGGCGGAACCAGGAACAGCGAAGCGCCTCCTTACGGGAGCAGCCCTCCTATGGATGGAGGCGGCCCAAAAGCCTAGGCTTAGAAACTGTCTTGTGCCTCTCTGTGTATTCTAAGAGCTTCTAGAATAATTGACTTCTTTGACCTTCTAGGGGATTCTAGATAACTCATGAGGGTTCTCCAACTTCATATGGCCATAACTCTCTAACTGTGAGGAGTTAAGTGACATTCCACATATCACCAAAAATGGCATGACATGTATTATCCATCTAGAATAGTATTACCTATAAATTCATTGATCTTTGTGCCTTTATACCTAAACAAGACTTTCGGGTCCCTTACCCATGCCTTTGTGCTACCAAACTTTGCTACCAGACTTCTCCAAGGATTGACATCAATCACTAAGGGTTGACATCAATCTACAATATCACTCTCCAAGGGTTGAAATCAATGACAACCAATAGTCCAGACCAATTGTCCATCAACCTAAGCCGATTGTCTGACATGTGTGTTCCTCTTTAGTGGAGAAATCAATGCAACATTTTATTTCACTTCTCAAAGGAATCAAAATAGCTTTTTTTAGCAGTGTAATGTCTTGTAAGGCATATCAATATCATTTGATTGGTTTTACTTTTGGAATTTTAAACTCATTATGATACTCATTATTAGTTATATAATTTTTTAAAAGGGATCCTTAAAAGAATATCTCCACTATGTTATTATATTATACTTGTGATAGGTATGGTATATATCAATAAGTTTGGGTATTGTCCAAATAGTTTTTACAATACTTCAAATTTTGATAGAAGTTTGGAAAACAATCTATTATCATAGGACACATAATCTTTATTTTCAAAGGAAAAATGATACCACACAACATTATTTATGTTCAGTTTCATAGCAGTGAATTTACGTTTCTCTTTATTCTTCGCATTAGTCCCTGTTGTAGGCATAGAGGGACTATAGTGATCGATAAATCATTGAATTCATATTAGTCTGTCATTTGACCACAAATATTTCCATATTATCTATTGTTGGAACCAGTGAACTGAAAACATCGATTTTTATATAAAAAAAAAGTACCATATCTGTCATGATCTGATTGGACAAGGGATTGGAGGTCTTATTGTCGACTTCACTATTCCCAATGTTATATATGTTGGCATATCCAAAGTATCTGATCATATATGGTATTTTTGAATCATATATTTTCTTATGCATTCCTTGAAGGTGGATTAATGCTAGCATTAATTCGAATGTTTGGTTTAGCATTTTATGCCAGGTAAATTTATGGAAATGTTTGATATGGTGGCATATCCAAATTTTGGATTTCCAATACATTCTCTGGTGTTCAAACTATTGTTACAAAAAATATAATTTTTTTTTTGGATACGTCAGAGACCTGCCACTTTGAATTTTTTTATTAAATGTTTACAGTGCATTTCTGACAAACTTAAATGTTTACCTAACAGGCTTGGTAGTGTTGAATGGTTACTTAACAGGCTTGTTAGAAGACATTTTCTTTCATTTTTAAAATTTATATGCTCCAGCGGCATTGTCGGTTCATTGGTCCATGCTTGTTTTTTGCATGCCATTGATTTCTTATTTGCATGTTATTGTTGATGTTTGCATTCTGCAATCGCGATTGGAACAACATCGTTCCTAGGGGAGTGGTTGTTGCTTGCTTCTTTCTCCGATGTATGTTTTTTATTGTTGCTTGATTCGACTTTGCAGGGTTCTGATCCTGCGCCTGCACTTGGGCCTTTTGGTGCTTCTTAGTTGGGTTCTTATTTGGTGCTTGTTCTTGTTTGCCTAGGGTTTGCAATGTTGGGATGCTGCATCTGCGGTTGGATCTCTGGTTACATTTGTTTGCACTGCAGTTTGCATAGAATACTATTAAGATAAAATAACAGACTAAAGAATTGCAGGCGATGTAAATTGCATCTGTTAAGTGTTGAAGCAGAGTTTGTCGGCCTCAAAATATATTTCATAGCTGCCGATGACTTTTCCATGGATTATGTGTTACTATGGTTTCATAGCTATGAGAATGCCTTTTGCTGTGTGGGAGATATAGTTGTTTTCTCCCTTTTACTTTCCTATTGTAAACTGTGTTTGACTCTATTTTATCGCGTTTTTGTGGTCATTCTGAGCGACCGTGATTTGGTTGCATACTTAGTCAATTTTATGGACGTGGCTTTGCAAATAGGTTCTATCGAACTATGACAGGTCGTGTTCAGTGTATACATTAGCTTTCCCAAATTAGTTTTTTTTAAAAGAAGGCCTCCTCGACAGAAGAGAATGCAATTTATGAAGTTATAGGTTTCCTGGACAACATAAGTCAAATTGGGCTTATTAAGATAAAATAACAGACTAAAGAATTGCAGGCGACGTAAATTGCATCTATTACGCATTGAAACAGAGTTTGTCGGCCTCAAAATATATTTCATAGTTGCCGATGCTTTTTCCATGGATTATGTGCTACTATGGTTTCGTAGTTATGAGATTTCCTTTTGCTGTGTGGGAGATATAGTTCTTCTCTCCCTTTTACTTTCCTGTTGTAAATTGCGTTTGACTCTAGTTTCTCGTATGTCTGTGGTCATCCGAGCGACGCTCGTTCAGTTGCATACTTAGCCAGTTTTATGGACGCAGCTTCGCGAATAGGTTCTATCGAACTATGACAGGTCGTGTTCGGGGTATACATTATTTTTCTCGATTTAGTTTTCTTTAAAAGAAGGCCTCCTGGATAGAAGAGAATGCAATTTATGAAATTATAGGTTTCCTAGAAAGCATAAGTCAAATTGGTCTTATTAAGATAAAATAACAGACTAAAGAATTGTAGGCGATGTAAATTGCATCTGTTAGGTGTTGAAACAGAGTTTGTCGGCCTCAAAATATATTTCATAGTTGCCGATGCTTTTTCCATAGATTTTGTGTGACTATCTTTCATAGTTATGAGATTGTCTTTTATTGTGTGGGAGATATAACTATTCTCTCCCTTTTACTTTCCCGTTGTAAACTGCATTTGACTCTAGTTTCTCGCTTTTCTGTGGTCATTCTGAGTGACCGTCATTCGATTGCATACTTAGCTAGTTTTATGGATGCGGCTTCGCGAATAGGTTCTATCAAACTATGACAGGTCATGTTCGGTGTATACATTATCTTTCCCGAAATAATTTTCTTTAAAAGAAGGCCTCCTGGAAAGAAGAGAATGCAATTTATAAAATTATAGGTTCCCTGGACAACATAAGTTAATGATCGCGGGTTCTTGGGGTGGCGGGATGAAAATTGGTCTTCTATTGTTCTGTGCCCTGCAAATAGCAGGAAGAGTTCTGCGATCATTCCGATCGACCACAGTTCGGTTCCATACTTAGCCAGTTTTATGGACGTGGCTTCTCGGATAGGTTGTATCGAACTATGGTGTATACATTAGCATTTTCGAATTAGTTTTCTTTAAAAGAAGGGATCCTGGATAGAAGACATTGAAATTTATCAAATTATAGGTTTCCTGGACAACATAAATTAAACATAGGAAATATGTAATTTTATAAAGTAGATATATAAGGCATGCGTGAAGCCCTCATCCCATACTTAGCCAGTTTTTGCATCGCGGGTTCTCAGGGTAGGCGGTTGAAAATTGATAATCATAGAGTTCCGCGATATACAAATTGACAATCGAACTTGCAGACTATTTTAATTTGAAGGGATTCATTTCCAAAAAAATTAGCATTATCAAAATAGTTTACTTTACGTACGTTCTACATACCCTAGTGGACAAAAAACACAAAAAAATAGTAAGCATTTTTTGGATTGCGCGTTCTCAGGGTGGCGGGCTCTAAGTTCTATCTCTATTGTTACGTGTCCTACAAATAGCATGGAGAGTTCCACGATATACAAATTGACAATCGGACTTGCGGACTATTTTAATTTCAAGGGCTCGTGCAAAAAAACTAGCAGTCTCGAATTACTTTTCTTTACGTATGTTTTACATATGCTCGTCGACAAAAACATAAAAATAGTAGTAATGTCTATTACATAGGGCTCCATCCCCGCTACCATCAACGCTTCCCAATACACATTAAATATTCTTTCAAAAGTCACAACCAATCAGACAGGTTCGAAAAGATGGGCTTTAATAACTAGAAAGCTCAAGGACATCTCCCATTAAAATGAATAGATAGGCGAATATTATGGGATCTGGTAATTTCTTTTTGCCTGCAATTTGAATTTGCGTATATAAATTTATTTATTTATTTTTCTTCTACAGTTTTAGTTTTCTTAAAAGCTTCAACATAGTTCACGAACGTGTCGCCGATAGAGGCCTTGACGTCATGTCCCTCTTTAATATTGTGCATTTTGAAATGATGGGCTTTAATAACTGGAAAGCTCGAGGACATCTCCCATTAAAATAAATAGACATGTGAATATTATGGGATCTGGTAATTTCTTTTTGCCTGCATTTTGAATTTGCGAAATACTTTTAATTTATTTTTTTGCTTGTGCAGTTTTAGTTTTCTTGAAAGCTTCAACATAGTTCACGAACATGTCACCCACAGAGGCCTTGACGTCATGTCCCTCTTTAATATTGTGCATTTCGAAATGATGGGGTTTAATAACTGGAAAGCTCGAGGACATCTCCCATTAAAATGAATAGACATGTGAATATTATGGAATCTGGTAATTTCTTTTTGCCTGCATTTTGAATTTGCAAAATACTTTTTATTTTATTTTTTTTCTTGTGTAATTTTAGTTTTCTTAAAAGATTCAGCATAGTTCACGAACGTGTCACCCACAGAGGCCTTGACGTCAAGTCCCTCTTTAATATTGTGCATATATTAGATGTCAGATTTGAGAATCTGCTCGGATATGGGAATTTTAATACATGTTGCTAGTCACTATTGAGAGTACATATTCAAAAATATTGGCATTAATAAGTGAAAATATCGAGAACATTTGTCATTAAAATGAATCAACAAAAAATCTAGGGAAGAACATCCAGCGTTTCTTTTAAATACTTATTTCCATTTCTCTCTATTATCAAAGAGTTTCACTTTAGGGTGCCTTCGTTCTAATGTTCCTGGTCATGGACATGTAAGACAACTTAGAGATGTGATTGAGGGGCAGATGAAAGAAGAGAGACTGGTTTTATGTGACGTGACCTTTGAGTAAAAAAAAATATGTTATACAAGATAAACTCAGAGAGGACAAAAACAAAAGAACAAGTATGTTCTGGTTGGTGTTCTCCCTGTGTTCGATGCTTTGGTTGGTTGAAAAGGCTGCCTAGAGATTTGTAGGTTGAACTTCTTTGTTTTCTTGCTGGCAATTGTAATGGATTTTGAGGTCGTGTACAAAATAGTTCTTTGTTTAAGTATATAGCTTATTCCAACAACACAGATTTGGCAAGTGTACCGAATTGTAGAGATTGCATAAGTATTTGTCTACCTCGGAGGTGGGTAACAAAAACTGTATGGGTGGATAAAATGACATATCATCACTACAAAAGTTTCTACTTCATAGTTTGATGACCTGCATGTGGGTCTGGTAGCCGACTTGATAGAAAGCTATGTTCTTTGTCAAAGTTTGTTCGGTTTCCTCTGGATGTAGTTGCAGACTCCACATATTTGGCATCACCTCCGAACATTCCAGACCTTTCTGTGGGCCGCCATACCTCCACCGCTATGACGAAAGATATATTATGATGCCATCTGCAACATTTGATACACTTTCCAGACCTGTGCTGGTGCATTCTACAACATTTGATGCACTTGCCACACCTCTGCTTCCCGAAGAAGTTATCTACCTCAACAGAGTTGCATTTTGCATCTGGGTTGGACGTTTCTTCCAATTTACTATAATAAAGCAAAGAAGTTCCACATACAAATCCTCAAGCAGGCTTCTCAACCAACCAGATGATCGAATACAGGGAGAATACCAGTCACTACATACTTGAATTTTTTTCCCCTGCCTTAGCTGTTGTGACATAAAATGACTCCATCCACTTTGAAATCGGCCTGAATCGCATTTCTAAGTTGTCTCAGATGTCAAGGGTCAGGAACATTGCAAGGAAAGAAACTTAAACCCCAACTTTTCGACGACAGAGGGAAATTAATACTTGGCAAAGAATGGAATGTTGAATAAGAAGCCATTACGAGCAGGCCATATCTAGAAGAGAGAAGGTATTCAAAACGATGGGATAGATGTACTTGGCAGCACCGATAAGTAGAAAACCCAAAATTGATATTCAACTCGTTTTTTACAAATAAAGAGTTTGAACGTCAAGAAAACTGTGAAGAAGCTTCATCAATGTACATATTTTTTATTGGTCGACAGCAGGAGAAATCACAATCGTTGTCGCAAATAGCCTCAGTTGTATTTTGTAGCCCATCTTATTTGAATATAGAATAATTTCGGTTTATTTTTTAACGGTATTTTCCAATTTCTGGTATTTGTTTAATTGTATTTTGTACCTTCTTCCCCTGTGTCGTTAAACATGAAGGATGAGCTTTTGTTTATGTTGCCCACTACTTCAATCTAAATAAAACCTGGTCTATTCTTTGTTTACATTTTACATTTAAGAATAATTTTTCATAGGCCATACTTATGTGGCGGCGGCCCTGTATTTAAATAAAGAAATTGGAGGCCCATCCTGCTCCCATTCTTCGGGTTCCGTAAATAGAATCAATTAATGAGTTACAAAAAGGCGGCCGAACTTTTGACGCAATGTTCATGTGAAGTATGTTGGATATATTGCAGCTTCTTCTATTTGATAATATATGTGCATATATACTAATATCAGTACTATTGGAATAAATACAAAAAAACTTCCTCTTCGACAAAGCTTAGGCAATTATGTTTGGGTTTTCAGTATTAAACAACTATGTCCATTGTTCCGTCATATACATATTGCAGTCTAAGAACTTCCGTAGTTTGCAATTTATGCTTTAATTACTTAAAGTCACATCAAATTTTGATTGCATTTAATTTAATTTAGATATTGATGTTTATGGATAGCCGACATTTGTTGATGTCATTGCAAAGAATACAAGATGAATAGATGATAAGGAGTTTATCTCACTGAGACCATAATGAAAATTCATGTTTCTTGTTGCGCTATGTACATCTTGCAGTCAAAATTTTTGTGGTTTCAACGAAATTAGCGAGCCGAATAACATCTTGCAAATTGGGAGATCATTTTCATTTGAAACATAACCAGTCCATTAATATATATTAGTATGAATACTATTCAGATAAATATGAAAAATTTCTCCATTGATAGATACTAGTATGAAAAATATTGAAATAGATATCAAAACATTGTCTTGGCCAATACTTAGCTAGTTATATGGGCACCAGGCCCCGGGTTCGCGGTACCCAACACCTATGTCCCCTGTTCCGTCATATACATGTTGCAGCCAAAGAACTTCAGTGATCTGCACTTAATGGTTTTACTAGTGATAACCCAGTAGAGGTTCGAAAACATTGCCATTAATAAACGGGAAAAAAAAAAGGTTTTTTTGACTCTCAGATGCTTATCTCTTTTCCCCTTTTGCTTTTCCCATCCATTATGGCTTTTTGGTTTTATACTTAGTCATCTTTGTATAATGGGTGGTTGCAGGGTTCGTGCGCTGACATATCTTCATCTCCATCTGTATCTTCACATGACAAATCTGACCGACCGTTGTACATTTCCATACCCAGGAAATTTTATGGCTACGGTTGCCGGATCGACGCATACAAACTGGCCTTTTCTTCTTCCCGCTCATTATCGATTTCTGGATATATACTTACTGCCCTGTCTATGGTATCCAGTTCCAGAGTTGGAAGGCTGACATATATTCATCTCCATCTATATCCTCGCACGACGGATCCAACCGACCGCTGTTCCTTTCCATACTAAGTCAATTTTATGCCCGCCGCTGCGGGGCCGGCGCTTGTGAACCCAACTGCTTATCGTTCCGCTATATAAATCTTGCACTCAAAAGATCCGTGATCTACAATTCCACCGCGGGTTCCTCGTATACACTAACTTCATTCAAAGTATCTATTGTTTCTTTCCATCCCTAGCAACTTCATGTCCTTCTTGATATACATGAACATTGCTCTTACTAGTGACAAGTGGACACAGTGGTACGAAAGATACTTCCATGATCTGTAGTTCATGCTTTAACATCTCCATCTATATACTCACACGACAGATCCGACCAACTGCTATTCCTTTCCATACTTAGCCAATTTTATGCCCGCCGCTGCGAGGTCAGCGCTTGCGAACCCAACTGCTTATCGTTCCGCTATATACATCTTGCACTCAAAACATCTGTGATCTACAATTCCACCGCGGGTTCCTAGTATACATTAAGTTCATTCAAAGTATCTGTTGCTTCTTTCCATCCCCAGCAACTTCACGTCCTTCCTGATATACATCAACAATGCTCTTAGTAGTGAAAAGTGGACACAGTGGTACGGAAGATACTTCTGTGATCTGCAATTTATTCCTTACCTAGTCAGAACTCAGTAGGGTTTCGCAAGCATTTGCATTAATAATCAAACACTAGATGTTCTTCTGCGATATACTTAATTATTTTTCCCTTCTCTTCTTCCCATGTATTATCTACAATTCCACTGCAAACACCTCCGTCCTTTTTCCCTTATTTTCTTCCTGTGTATTATGGGACTATAAAATATGGACATGATATTTTATAGAGCATGTACAAATTATGCATTCCATACCTAGCGACATTTTGGATCGCTAGTTCTCGAGCGGGAGGGCTCAAAATTGGGCCTCCATTGTTCTGTGGCCTACAAATAGCGCCCAAAGTTCCGCGATATACAAATTGACAAGAGAACCTGCAGACTGGCTGACTGAAGATTGCACTTCTATTGTTTCGTGTCCTCCAAACAACGCTCCCAGTTCTGCGATATAGAAATAGACACACGGAATGCAGAACTGGCGGGGTGGATATTTCCATTGTTTACGGATGCTAATCCCTGTGAAGTATCTAATAGTATCTAAAAAAATATTTTGAATACTAAATTAGCTCTTCATAGTGGCAACTGGACACAGAGGTATGAAACAGTTGGGATTGCACTCTCCGCAATATACAAATTGACTACCGGATATCGTCCTCTCTTCCATGTTACAGATTATGCATTCAAATGTTTGGAGCGATACAATTAGAAGGTCCGGGCCTCACCTCCTCTACAGACACATTCTCAGCCTGTTTTGGATCCTCTTATTATCAGGTTCACGAAAAATGCAGCTCCAGCATTGGCGGGTTGACATATCTTTATCTCCATCTATATAATCAGATGATGAATCCGACCGACCGCTGTTGCTTTCAATACTTGGCCAATTTTATGTCCACGGTTGTCGGGTTGGGACCAATTTCATCTCCATCTATATCCTTGCATGGCGAATTGGACCGCCAGCTGCTCCTTTTCATACTTAGTGAATTTTATGCCCGCAATTGCCAAGTTGGCGCAATTGAACTCTATTCCTTTTTGTTCCATTATATACATCTTCCACTCTAAATTTCTGTGATCTACAATTCCACTGCTAACTACTCGGTCCTTTTTCCCTTTTTTTCTTCTTGTGTATTATGGGTCTATAAAGTATGGACATGATATCTTATAGAGCATGTACGAATTCCACATTCCATACCTAGCGACATTTTTTATCGCGGGTTCTCGCGCGAGCGGGCTCAAAATTGGGCCTCCATTGTTGCGTGTGTTGCAAATAGCACCCACAAGTCCGCGATATACAAATTGACAAGTGGACCTGGGGATTGGCTGACTCAACATTGCACTTCTATTGTTCCGTGTCCTCCAAATATTGCTTCTAGTTCCGCGATATACAAATTCACACACGGAATGCAGGGTTGGCGAGGTGGAGATTGCCATTGTTTATGGATGCTAATCCCTATGAAGTATTTAACAGAATTTAAAAAATTATTTTCAATACTAAATTAGCTCTTAGTAGTGACAACTGGACACAGAGGTACGAAATAGGTGGCATCGCACCATGCGTAATATACAAATTGACTACTAGATTTCAACATCGTCCGCTCTTCCGTGTTACAAATCATGCATTCAAATGTTCAGAACGATACAAGTTGAACGTCGGGGACTTGCGTCTTATGCAGACACGTTCTTAGCCTGTTTTGGATCCTCTTGTTACCGGGTTCACTAACTGTGCAACTCTTGGATAATGTTTCAGGTTGGCATCAACCTTTGTTGTACCACGGTTCACAAATGTTTCAAAGTATCTGTTATTTCCTTAGTTAGCATCCAGCCCTCCGCAATATACAAATTGACTACTGGGTTCACATCTTGTACTCAAAATTTATGTGATCTACAATTCCACCATCAACTCCTTTGTCCTTTTTCCCTTTTCTTTTTCCCCTGTATTATGGCTCTCTAGTTATATACTTGGTCACCTTTCTATGATCGCAAGTTCCAGCATTGGCGGGCTGACTTCTTTATCTCCATATATATAATCACACCAGGAATCCAACCGACCGCTATTGCTTTCCATACTTAGCCAATTTTATGGCCGCAATTGTTGCGTTGGCAATCTACAATTCTACCACGGGCTCCTCGAACTCGCAAGCTTCACTGTACCACGGTTCACAAATGTGCTTCCTAATATACATTGGTTATGCTCTTACTAATGAATCTTACAAGTGACGGCTCCACATAGCAATATGAAACAGTTCGCATCCAGCCCTTCGCAATATAGAAATTGACTACCAGGTTCCGACATCGTCCCCTCTTCTGTGTTACAGATTGTGCATTCAAATGTTCTGAATGATACAATTTGACCATTGGGACCTCACATGTTCTGGGCAGACCTTCTGACCCTATTTTGGATCCTCCTGTTCACGGGTTCACGAAATCTCCAATTCTTAGTCATTGTTTCGGGTTGGCGCATTCGAACTTTTCTTCTTCTTGTTCCGTGATATACATATTGCACTCAAAAAAAATTTTATTTACAATTCCACTACAGAGTTGTTGGTCCTTTTTCTCTTTTCTTCTTCCCTTGTATTATCGCTTTATGGTTATATACTTATTCTCCTTTCTATAAACGTGGGTTCCAGCCTTGGCGGGTTGAGATATATTTGTTTCCATCTATATAATCACACGAGGAATCTGACCGACCGCTATTGCTCTCCATACTTGCCAATTTTATGGCCACGGTTGGCATGTTCGCGGTTTCAAACTCTGCTTCTTGTTGCATCATGTACATATTGCACTCAAAACTTCTGTGATCTACAATTCCAGTGCAGGCTCGTTGAACTCACAAGCTTCACTCTACCACTTCTCACAAATGTTTCGAAGTATCTGTATTTTTCTTCCATCCCCACTAGCTTCCTGTCCTTATGGTTGTCCTACCATACCCTCTTCGTTGTTACATGTATTGCACTCAAAAAGTTCTGAGACATACAATTTGACCCTCGCGCCCTCACCTTCAACGGTTGTACCTTGCAACCCTATTTTGTAGCGGTTTTTTCCCCTGCCCATGACCCCCATACTTTCTTACTATGCAATTAGAAACCTTTCATGCTAACAACTGACCATGCAGGAATCGTCAACATTTTCATTAATGGGCGAAAATCTCAAGGAGATATTCCATTATTACGCATTAAACCAAGATGTGCGGAGAGTTATTTTGTCCCTTCTGATTTTTCATCTCGAACACGCGTCCTCGTGTTGGGTTGCTCAAGAAATCTACAATGCTTAATCGCTCATTGCAATATCCACCATGTTCTCATTTCTATGTATGAAATTAATATTGTTTAATGTTAAAAACACATCATGCAACAACCGTCCAAATTGTCATTAATCAACGAAAGTCTCGAGGACATCTCCCATTCACATGCTTTCGACCAAAATTTGCACAGGGTTATATTATCCTTTCCAAATTTTCATTTCATTCATCGTCTAGAACAAATAAACATTCTTGTAGACTTATGGCAGTAGGTCGACAACAGTTTTGTGGAGATACAGTAAATATGTTCGCACAAGAGGACCAGAAGTTCCAGTGGTCCAGGGCATACTTTTACTATTCATCTTGTTCTGCCCAGAATGAAGTGATTTGGACCTCTGGAATCGCTCGTGCAAGTTTCTTCCCTAAAGTTTTTGACTGTAAGGAGGTGGTCTCTTGGTGCACCGAAAAATATATTCCAGGCCAAATAATTATTCCACTACATGACCATTCTCTTGTTTCTTTGTCACCTCAGGTCTTCCGTGAGATGTTAAAATTGTTGAAACCAACATTGACGTTCAGAGGACAAGACTGCAAGTAGTTTCTATAAAAACATCATAACGGGTTGGAAATCTTAGCCGACTTCCTCGAAGGCCCGACAACAGTTCCTGAAGATATCATAAGGCTGCAAGTAAGTTCCTTTAGAAATCCATTCCGGGAAATTGCTTGGTTGTTTACAAGAATAACGGGACAGGAATCCACAACAAGCATTTCCAATATAATTATTTATATTTTGTATTTGACAGTCAAGAAACAACACATTTTTTATTGGGGGAAGCTAATTTCCATTGAACTCTGTTCCCAGTTGTCACGATTCAAAGAATCGAATAAATTTTATATGTCATCCTACTTGATTTCCGCAATTGTGTATTGCTTCCCATTTCCAAAACTTTCTCTTTCCAATAAAATAAACAATGGATTCGACCTAGTAACATTCTGGCACGAGGCCCTATGGAGACACAAGGCCTCCCATTGTTTTTATGATTTTTTTAATGGCTTTGTCTCAGTTTTAAAAGATTTATTGTTAGGCAAGGATGCTCCGTGGATGTCTGGCCAGGCAAGCAAGTTTTTGAACAAGAAGGGCACACTTGAGCAAGAAGAAAATCATAGTGTCCTCGTGGTCTTCGGCTCTAAGGAAAATCCTACCTTCCTTCCATGCCACATCACGGACAAGATATTTGTTGCAGAAATAGCAAGGCAATACAACCATTGGTTGCATTTTTTCCATGACAAGAAAAAAAAACAGTTCATCCCTCTGCCCTGATAAGTCGGAAACTTCATGTGCAGAAACATTAATAAGATTGATGAGTTTGCCTCCCATTTCAAGAAATTGAACCTAACGTACGCTGAAAGACTAAAAGGGTTTGACCCTAATGGCATTTTTCGAGAACATTTACTAGGTGTTGGCTTTAACACCTCTTTTATCCATAGACACCTGACCCAAGACAAGGACAGTGTCAACAACAATCCTACTTCTATTGATTGCGACACAGAGACATTGCAAAGCGTGACTGAATTGTATAGACAACATGGAAAAGTATCCAATGAGAAGAGTACCCAGTCCCTAGTGAGCACTCCCAAGAGCACGACATCACGGAGCATTGCTTCGACAGGCCACCCCAGTAACAAAGCAACCCAGAAATCTTCTAATGGAGGAGGAGATAAGAACCCTCCTCGCATAAATATTGATAGTTCTCACAAAATTACACTGGCAAAGAAGAGAAAAAACAATGCAGGGCAAGCAAAGGAACCTGAAATTGAAAGTGGAAAAATGCAACTTGAAATTGAAGCTGAGCACATGAAGAAAATTGGGTCGTCCGCGGTGGAAATATCTGAGACTGATTTTTTTGACATAGATGAATCCTTCATAATCCAGAGTGTTATTTTTGACAACCAATCTAAAAGTATGGTCATTGAAAAGAGAGATGTAACAAACAGGAAAGGAAAATATCGCATAGAGATTGACTTTAGAAAAATTTCGTTGTCCCAAATCTTCTCATTTCACCAGGTAACCAGTGACATTCTTCATGATTCCATTGGAGGAATGGAGATGGATCATGCCAATCTGAAACATCGCCTCAACGAATTTGAGCAGGCTTTCATTGCAACACCAGAATTTTCCAATCCTTTGGAAAAAATCACGCCTTCTACCACTGCAGCAAAGATGAAAGTGTCCTCTACCCTCCTTGCAAGCTCTTGATCCCTTGTAGAGAATAACATCAACAAAAGAATGCAGCTAGTTACTGAATCCTAGGAAACATCACAAAATTTAGTTTCCTTCAGAAAGAAAGCCAATGATTTGTTGGAACATTTGGAGGTGAATTTAAAAAACGAACAACTTTTCTGTGATCAGGTATTGGACCCTTTTTTCAACTATGTCGTCAACACATCGGAACTGAAAAGAAGACAGGATAAACTCCCCTCCCCAAAGCGCACCAAAAAAGTAAAAGCACGATGACAAAAGAAAGTTCACAACCTGCAGGTCATTGTCAAATCATGTAAACAAGTCATATCAGAAAAGGAACATTTATTCACAAGCCTACTCTAGATGGACTTAGCTGAAACTACCAACGAGGTTGAAGATCCTAACTTAATTCTCAAATCCTTGTCAATCACCAAAGAATCCTTCCAGGAGCAAGTTGATATTTTAAAGGGGTTGTCTTTCAAAAACTTTTACGGCATACTTGAACATCGTCTAGATGAGCACGAGCACTGGGTATTGAACTATGCCTCACACAATGAAGAAATTGAACAGAGTCTGCATAGTATTTCAATGGATCTAAGGAAATTAGAAAACGAGATTTACGACATAGAAATCTGGGATGAAATCAACACAACCCCCATGAAAATCTACATCGAAGAATGGTTCCAACAGAGAATGGACAGCCTCATCCAGGAAGGGAAAAAAACGGTCAACAGGACTCCATTGCCCATCGACGACAGCAACAAAAATGCATCGGCTTCATAGTAAGTCTATACTGCCATCTTGTTTTGTTTATCAATCAAGTTTAAGTCTATGATGTCGTCTTCTTTTCTTTATCAATCCACTTATGTCCTCTTTAAATAGAAAATTGTAACCAAATACTCATAACTTCCAATTTTTTCTTTTCAGGTCTTTCTCTCTACCGTCGCACACTTCTTTCGACGTTCCTAATTCTTGTACTTATTTCTTTTTATGGTTCCCGGGAGCCCCAATCCCAGTCTATATGACAAACGCATTTAAATTTCCAGAAACATGTAACGGACATTATTAATTTTTGATAAATTCCAAAGAAAACTGATTCGAAAATGCCCTTATGGTATACTAAATTTTGGCTTTCCAGGAAACTTCTTGTTTGCTCCAAAGAAAACTAATTTGAATATGCTACATTTCTTGTCTCCTATTGTATTCTAAGTTTTTGATCTTCAACGATGTTGATTCTTTAAATGTTGATGTAATTTCCAGAGATATGTAACAGGCATTACTTATTTTATAATAAGTTTGTATAGTTCGCAAGCCCGCTTGTCAATTTGTATATCGTGGAACTCTCGATGCTATTTGTAGGGCACGGAACAACAGAGGCCCATTTTTGAAACCGCCAGCCCGAGAACCCGCGATCCAAAAACTGGCTAAGTATTGAATGAGCACTATGTGCATGCTCTATAAAATGTGTGCAGAGAAAACTAATTCGGCAATGCCATATATTTTTTGACCAAAAAAAGCCTTAGTTTTAAAGAAAACTAATTCGGTGTAACAGACGTTATTACTATTCTATTATATAACATACATTATTAATTTAAGGTAAATTTCTATAGTCCACAACTTCGTCTGTCATTTTGTATATCGTGGAACTGTCGGTGCTATTTGTAGGACACGGAACATCAGAGGCCCAATTTTGAACCCGCCAACCTGAGAACCCTCGATCCAAAAACTGGCTACGTATGCAATGAGGGCTCCGTGCATGCTCTATAAAATCTCATCCCCATACTTTATAAAAGTACAAATTTCGTATCTATAAAACTAAATATCTACTTTATACAAGTACATATTTTGTATGTATAATTTATTTATTTTTGATGAATTTCTATAGTCCGCAACTCCACTCCTCGATTTATGTATCGAAGAGAACATCGGAGGCCCAATTTATGTATCGCAGAACTGTTGGTGTTATTTGTAGGGTAGAGAACATCAGAAGCCCAATTTTCAGCCCGCCATCCCAACAACCCATGATCCATTATAAAAGTACATATTTCGTATGTATAAAACTAAATATCTACTTTATAAATTACATTTTTTGTATGTATAGTTTATGCTGTCCAGGAACCTATAATTTCATAAATTTCAATTTCTTTTCTATCCAGGAGCCCTTGTTTTAAAGATAAATACTTCGGTAATGCTAAATTTTTTGTGTCCAACAACCTTTCAAATGTTGATATTTTTTTATATTTTTCAGGAAGAACTAATTCGGGAATACTATGTTCTGCATGCAAACCACATGTATTTCAACTTTGTAGCCATGTGTCTGTACTAGGTCGCATTTACTCCCATCCCAACCTGGCAGGGACTACGCTGCCATGCAACACTTGTTTCAGGTAGTACATATCTACAAGCAAGTGAGAACAATGACCTTTTCTCCAAAGGAATGTACCAATACTAAAGTGAAATCACTTTTATATTGGAGATTACACCATAATTGACCTTCAAAATTCTCACGGTCCCTTGCAAAATGATTGACTTTGAATCTTGAAAGTGACAAGTCTTCTATGTGTCGAAAAGAGTGGATGGCATGCGGGCACGAGCCCTCATGGTATGTGGTGTTGACCCATCAACCACAAATAGACAAAGTTTGTGTTCCAGTGACATTTCCTCAAAAATTGGTAGGTGTGAGCTATCTCTATCGAGAGGTGGAAGAACCCACGATGACGGTGCATAGAGACCAAAGATAAAATGCCCACAGCTACACATGAAGGAAAAACTGCTGCAACTTCTTCTGCTTCAATTTCACTGAATGTATTTTTCTTGTTTTCGAAGTGCACGGGTTGTTGGGATGCAAACTGATTTCCTCTGCCAAAATCGATAAGGACTTACTGCCTTTACAGCTACCCTTGTTATTCAAATGAAATAAATAAACACCATTACAGATTTAACATTTTATTAGCATCTATTAAATATTGTGAGCTATCGTAACTTGCTTCCTTAAGGCTGCATGAGAGGATTTTGTGGGGGTAATAATGACTTAAACAAAGTGTACCCAAAGAAGATATCATTATGGATTATATTAAAAGTTACTTCACATAACTTTCCACTATGCAATATTATGCATTCTAAAATAACTTTCCACTATGTAATATTATGCATCCTAAAAAAAAATTAAATATGTTAATATTATGCATCCTAAAATAACTTTCCACTATGTAATATTATGCATCCTAAAAAAAATCATTTAAATATGACGAAACATACATCATGATCATAGTTAATTTAATATTAGAACATAATATATCTATAGAGTAATCCTTGAACTGAATGAGGAAAAGAAATTTCATATGGAACAAGTACTTATTCGTTCATTAAACCTACACATGATTCATTAGGAAAGGTTTTCCACCTATCCATAGGCCCCTATATTAAGTACTTGCAAAGCCATTATCTAGTTGACTGTCGCACTGTGACAAAGATGGCTCACTTTCATCCCAACCCCGAGTGAAATTGATGTAGGCCATAACCTTCTATGAAATGTCATTGTGGTTACTATTACTTCATCGACATGAATATTAAAACATAGTGAGAATGAATGACTATTTGGGGAGCTTGGGCTAGCCTCCCCTGAGTGTCTTCCCTAAGCCAATTCACAGGACCCCTTACCTCTGAACGAACATCGCTCGCCATCTACCTATGAAAATGGTGGTGCCTTGACCATATGTGTTTCTAAGTAGTATTTGTATGGCCCTCCCTCTTTCTGCAACCGAAAAGGTCATTTCACTTTCACAAAGACATATTTATGGTATTCAAATAACCCAACTCTTTATTACATTGAATCATAGGGTTCTTAATGTCTAACAAACATGGCAGATTTGTCTAGTTGTGCTTATTTATAATTTGAAAAATGTCTTATGAGATTAACCATAAAATGACAAAAATGATTATGGGCATTCTTTGTGTGAGTATAAGAATGTAGGTCATTATTTTTGGGATTGTATAAGATTTTTTTTCATTCTCTATCGAATTAGTTTTAGTTATAACGTAGTGGCTTATAATTGATGGCTTAGAAGCCAATGTAGAATTAGTCACTTGTCTAGTTAAAGAATGATTTGTGAGTCTACTAAGAGGTCGAGGATGTAATCTCATATTTTTATTTGATGGAATCTTAATATCAAATTCTATTTAATAAAAAATTAGTTGATTATCTCTTGAAGTTAATGTCTACATTTTTGGTTATTTGTTAATATTCTA
Source organism: Picea mariana (assembly GCA_032191745.1). Classification (NCBI taxonomy): domain Eukaryota; kingdom Viridiplantae; phylum Streptophyta; class Pinopsida; order Pinales; family Pinaceae; genus Picea; species Picea mariana. Next base: position 23,949 of record JASDQU010205287.1, read on the forward strand.
CAATATATAATATCCACAGCCAAGTATCCAAGTTGTGTCATTGTTGAGGTATATAATATCCACAGCCAAGTATCCAAGTTGTGTCATTGTTGAGGTTTTGGGACCATCCTTTATTCTATTTACATTAAACAAAGAATCTTATTGGTTCCAATTCACATGTAACCATTTCCTCCTGTGTTAGTGGAAACTCTCTACTAGCATTAATTGGATGAGATCTATGGATCTCTCTACATGTTATTGCTCCATAAAAATAGGGACTAGTTTTTATCATGTTTGTGAAGTCTCTCACTTTTATTTATAGTCATTCATCCTCCATAAAAGATGATTATGACACCCAACAACAAAATGAAACCAAATTTTATCCTTAGCACTAAAGCTACAAAACTAAATGAGAATGGAACAATAAATGAGGGTGAAATTGTGATGGAAAATGAGACCCTTTTCCACCCTCCCTAAGATTATATATAGAATCTTTTAACTTTACTTTTACCAGCTATCTTATATAACCCTTTATGTGTAATTTACTTTTATTAAGAAAACATTGGATATCTCATCATTTATTACGACTTACATGCTGGTATAATTCATAGTTGTATTTCTCATTGTTTCTTTACATTTTCTATAACCCAGATAGAAGTGTCATGTCTGTAGTGTTGATATATAACATGTTGGATTTTAAAACATTAATAAATAAAAACTTCATAATTGGTTTAATAAACAAATTAAACCAAAAAATATATACATATAAACAAAAATATACATTAAAACATCATATAATCAACCAAGATTAATGTTAATCAATTAAAAAAAAAATTGTGCCCTGCAAGATTCTTTATAAAGGATTCTATTCCGACAAAGAATATAAGCTTAGCATTTGCATGTTTCTTGTTATCCATGTAATGGACGGATATTTACATGAGAAGGATTTAATGCAAGTATATAAACTCCAACCATTATCCGTGTTACCTAAGGGTATAATGTATAGAGGATGTAGTTAATGCAAGAATATTAACTCAAACCATGGTGTTTGTTATGTGAGAATGATATAATGTATGTGTTATTAATGGTTGAGTAGGTAAAAGTGTTCCATGTATAACATTAGCATAGTACATGTTCAATTTTTTTTTAAAATTAAAATTAACAATACTTCAGGGATATATATATATATATATATATATATCCCTG
>JASDQU010205290.1:0-13364 GCA_032191745.1 Picea mariana
TGTGTTGCAGCATGTTTCATCGATTGCCATCAATGACAACCTTGATCATCTGCGCCTTGATCATCTGCGTCATCTCTGTTGTAGGCATATTTCCAACAAAGCGATGGATATTCGGAGAAGAGTCTCTATGACCCAATGAAATTTACTCAGCAAGGTAGAGAAGATTCGGGACAATTGCTTGTTGGTTAATCAAGTTTTGAAAAATTTAACTGTTAGAGAAAGGGAAGCTGGAGTAGCACGGGTCACCTTCCAAGAGGTTGTGATATCCAAAAACAACAAGGATCACACCAGAGGAAACATTCTATTAAAATAATGGGATCACAGCATCGCAGAAGGAAAGCTGCAAGCCAAAAGGGTAACAAATTCCTTAGAAGCTGCCTTTAGTTCTATAGATGGAAATCTGCTAGGCATTGATAGCGGAAGTAATGCTGAGGCATTGATTCAAATGAATATGGAAAAAATCTTGCTTGATTTAAAGGACAAAGAGGAAAGAGATTCAGTCGAGATCTCCCAAATGACTATGGCGGACATAGTCCAAATAGACAAATGTATGATTAAACCAAGTGCGCAATTATGTGCTATCGACATCATAGACAGACAGATGGAAGATAGGCTGCCACAATTAGCCCAAGATTGTTACTCTTTTGAGGCCAACTATCAAGAAGAACCATCAAGGCTGGTATCTCGACTGGTTGAAAGATGTGTCACCTATACCGAGCGCGCGTGAGGACAAACTTCTGGCACCAAGTAAAGATAGAGAAGAAGAAATGGAGCGATTGCTCTCCTCCCTATCATAACCGAAATTTTGCAACAATTGAGATTCCATCATATTTGTAAAACTGTATAAATATAATATAGAAAACAAATAAACAGGGCTGGACCTTTTTGTGTCGATTGTAACAAAGTTTTTTCATTTTGAGAGTTAATACAAAGCAAATCTGAAGATTTTCAATTCTGTCATGACTGTGTTATGAGTTTGTTTTCTTGTATCTCATATTTCGTTTCATTTCATATTCATAACTAATGAATGCTTCGTTATAATTTAGTACGACCACTACTATAGAGAATGAATTTTGGTTTTCTGTAATTGTTTACTGTTTTTCCTCTGTACCAGCTATTAGCAGGTGTAAGACCAGTCAACACTTTCAGAATTCTACATATATTTTATGCTACATAGGGTTATTTCCTTACAGTTTTCCTCTCTTGTTTATACGTGAGATTCTCCCTCGATAGGAGCCTTACATCATAGATAGCTAAATGTTTTTCTCCCACCTCATACATTTTATTAAGATATAACTCAGTTACGGGAAAGAGCCTTTGATTTGCACCCCGTTTTTATTTCTGAAACCGTAAATTCTCTTTTATACGACCAAATTGAGACAACACTTAATTTCTCTCTGAAGTTTTTCTTATTTTATTATTCCTCCATGACTGTCCATGTACCAACACAGCCCAATATCGAATCTGGATTATCAAATCAAACGCACATTTCCTTAAACCTTTTCGATACTATTCTTAAAACAACTACTACCCGGGTTGAACTCGAACATTCATGGGCAGCGATTGAACAGGATATAACCATTCAGGAATAGTTGGGAGCTAGACAATGCCAACGTAGAAATCTCCCCGAGTTCCCTTTGCCGAAGGTTGACGTTTCTCTCTTCTCCACCCTTTACCCACTTTCGGATGCCTAGACACTGTACTTCTAAGCCTTAAGTACAGACTCTGGAACAACACCATGATAATGTATAAAATTGGAGACAAAGTATATCCTTGCCTCAATGCTTGGTTTCCCTAAAAAAATAAGGTGAGCCTTCCATTAACTAAGGGAGAAAATAAGGGCCATTAATGCATGAAGAAACCCATCTAATGAAAGAAGAGAAGAACCTGAATTTAGTCATAACATCAAACAAAAATAAATACCTTACCCAATCAAAATAACTAGCCATGTCTAACTTTATTATCATTCTCTTTTCTTTGATTTCCTTGTTGGAATGTATGGATTCTTACACTAGCACTATGTTTTCCAATATTTTTCGATTTTTCCTGAAGCCTCCTTGGTTTTCTAATATAAGCTTGGGAAACATTTTTTTTCAATATATATGTTGTTATCTTCATCATTATTTTATATGAAGAGTTACAAAGGGAAATGGGACAGAACCAAGAAGAGGAAGATGAGTTAGCCTCTTTCAAAATTAAAGCTAGAAATGAGAAGTAGGTATGAGTGAGTCCCATTTCTCAAGACTTTTGCACATATTTTGATATATTTTCTTATTAATCTCTAGAAGGATCTATAGAAAGAGACTAAAAACATATTTGGTCTAGGAGCCTTGCCAGGTTCTAGACTCCAAATCACATTTAAAATCTAATGTTCCTCGATTGATTTCAATAATTTTGCATTGACCTCTTCTGATATGATCAAGAGAATATTTTCCTACATGGCCACCATAACACCAGGGACCACTCCATCCTATTCAAAGAAAGGAGATCCAAATTAGGACTAGTATGCATTCTTTAAATACTGGAAATAAGAAATCTTAGAGCCATCTTCGAGTTAAATTTCCTTTACATTGCTTCTTATGACTCTTGCTTTATCTTTCTTGTGAAAAAAATGCATATTCATATCCCCTTACTTGAGCCACAAACTTCTAAACTTTAACCCCCATATATCCTCTTAAACTCTTATTTCCTTTTGTAATTTGTATGGATCTATGTGTCATTTGTCTAAGGGTCAATGGTGATGTCTTCATTCTCCATTTTGGATTGAATTTACTAAGAAATTATTTTTCACATGATGGGGGAGAATAGCATGATCTTACCCATGATTTCAAAAAATGTTTGAATAATTTCAAATTCTACTCCCAAATATAGATAGGTGTACCTGAGATCCAAATATTCCAAGCTTTAGCTATTTTTCCCAAGGCTTGTTGATCTTGTACTAAGAGAAGATTATAGCGAAATGGTAGGGTACCATAAACTATGGAATCCTAGAGATGGAGAATGATTGGTTTGTGGTATGATACTGCCAATAGAATGAACCTAGACTCGATAATATAATCCTAAAGGAGCATATCACTTTACATAGGAAATCTGCCCAATATAGAAGTTATATGTCCAAACTTTATCCTCTAATTGATCCATGTATTTTCATTTAAATGGTTTAATATCTATCAAATCCCACTCAATTATTAGATCCTCCATCCTTCATTTATACAGTTCTATAATGTTGTTTCACCCTCTATTCTCTTCATTGTGAAGAACCACATTGAAATCTCCAACAACAATGTTATTTCTTATGTACTCTGAATCTTTCAACAATAGAAGAGACTTCCAATATTTCTCCTTTTTCATATAAGCTAGAGGCATGTATAGGTTAAAAATGTTGATATGATTACCAGATTCATGATGAGTAAACCTAGTTATTATCCAATGTTGTGTTTGGTAGGTGAATTTCAAATACAAGTATCGGTTGTCCCAAAGAGAGCATAGTCCCCCAGAGGCTCCTCTTGAATTGACCGCTACTCCTTCACAAAGGTATCATTGTTTCTTGCTAATATTCATAGCTTTTGAAGTCTCCATTTTGGTCTCTTAGAGTAGGAGGATGGTAAGATATTTTGTTCCCCTTAGAGTTGATTATTTATCTTTGATACCAAGTCCTCTATAGTTCCAGGAGACAATGATGATTATTTAGAAGAGGATTTTTTACTACCCCTTTTAGTGGTGCACTAGCTCGAGTAGTTTTAGTGGATCTTGTTCCCATTGCGAGGGATTTTTCTAGGGTCATTTGTATCCCCAACATATTTTCCCTATTCATTGATTCTTCCATTTATCCTTCACTATATTTCTTCCTTCTCTCTTGGGTATCTTTTCTTTTGGAACCTCTTCTTCCATTTCCTCTTCCTTTCTTAACATTTGAGATCTTGTGTTGTTGCCTAATCAAATTAGTTGTTTATCCCAGATATTATTGATCTATTGTACTCTGCTTGATACCCTATCTTCATCTTCTAAAGAGGGTATCTCTACTATTTTTAGTAGAAGAGGATCCATATTGTACTCTACTTGATAACCTATATTCATCTTGTAAAGAGGGTATCTCTACTATTTTGAGTAGAGGAGGATCCATTGTTAATGTGGTTGCTACACTTGGTGCCAAATAGGGATTTTCCATATTTTCTATAGGATTTCATTCATCTTGAGACATGATTTAAAATCTATTTGGGTGCATTAGTTGGCTCCCACCCCTTATGGATCAATTATTTTGGACATTTTGAATGTGGAATTGGGGGCTTCCTTTAACTATAGGTTGAGACCAAAGATTCCTTGACCTAGACAAAGATTAAGGGTCTAGCGTTGAAGCTTGATTTAACCCATGAATTAATATTCAACCCCTTTTTCCTCTTGATTATTCACCATTTTCAAGTGTAGGTTAAGATAGACAGATAATATTCTTATAGTCCTTAGCAAAGTACTTGTATTCATGGCATATTTTTCATTTATACAAAAGATTCTTATAACCTAAGAGTTGTTCATCGTGTCATTTCTCTAAGGTTAGAAGGATAGCTTCCAGAAGGACTTTTTCTAGATCTGCCTCTACAGAAATTCATGCACAAGAAAAAATACTTTCCTTTGGCTTCTCCTTGTCTATGTATCACCTAGAAGCATTTCCATGCTTCTAAAAGTTTCGTCACTCCAATGGTGGAGAGACAAATAATGGAGGTGCACCCACACTAATCCGGATTTTATGAGTAGAATGAAATGACTACAGATTATTAATAGGTTCTTAACACAAAATAACAGAGATACAGTAAAATTGGTTTTCTATTTAATAAGGAAATAAGCTGAAACTGTAAAATGCAGCGGAAACAAGTCTGCTAGAATGGTGGTGGCTTATCTCTGAGAAGAGATGTGATAGCTGCACTCATTCACAAGAAGATGATTACAATGAGGCTATGAAGGAATTTTTACAATAAACAGGAATTCCAAAAACCCTATACATCTAAAACCCTAACCCTAGGAGATGAAGCACCAAAAGTCATGTGGGCCCCGTTTGGGCAAGTTAGTACATCAACTTCCCGGGGTCGTAACTTTTGAATACGATCTTCGTTTTAGGCGTATGATAGCCCATTGGAAAGGTATCATAGAGGATATTCATTTTGGGAGCTCAATCATGCCTTTGAATATCATTGAGAAGCTCTATCCATAAAAACCTGCATTTAGGCCCTCAAAATGGCCCCAGAAGTTAAAACTGCTAAAAATAGTAAATTGCCAAAATTGTCAGAAAATTGTTTTGAGCCAGTTGGAAGAGGTGGGTGGCCACCAATATCCACCTGGATCAATACTCCATCCTTAGGAAGCAATGGTATCCATTTCATTGAGTTTCCCCCATCAGATGAGGAAATTTCTGTTGAATTTGGCCCCGGGTGAGCCACTTGCCTTGGTGCAGGAGCTGCCCTGCTTTGATGACTCGATAAAGATGGATCCTTTATTGTCGAGTGCCATTGATTTGTGTGTCCACAATCTTATCGTTGGATTCCTATTGTATGCAGTCGGGGTTGAGATATGTTGGTGTCAGTTACTCTGCTACGTCTAAGGTTTCCAATAATGGTGGGAAATAAGGGCGAAGGAGATCCACGTTGAACACTGGGTGCAGGCCAAGGAAAGGAGGAATGTTGAGCTCAAAATAATTATCCCCCATGGACTTGGTGATGGTGTATGGCCCATAACGGAGTGGGCGAAGATTCCGATGGGGTCCTGTAAGATGTTCTTTCTACAAGTGCAACCAAACTTTTTCGCCCACCTGAAAATTATGTGGCACCTGATGTTGATCATGGCATTGCTTGTACTTTTCATTGGACTTCTGTAGGATATCCTGAAGCTGTTGGCGGATGTGCAGGATCTTCTCAATGAACCAGGTGGCTTTGTCAGCTTTAGTTGGAGTAGGAGATGAGTCGGTTGAGGTGACCACAAGGGGAAGTGCAACATCTATGGGACCCAATGGTTGGAATCCCAACCCCACCTAAAAGGGGTTGTTGATGGTTGAGCTATGAAAGGCTCGGTTGTAGCTATGTTGGAAATAGGGAAGGCTCTCATCCCATGTGCGAGGGTGCTTTGAATTATACATGAAAAGGATATGCACAACCATTCGATTGATGACATCAGTTTGGCCATCTATCTGGGGGTGGAAGGTCGTGGATTCGATGATCTTGGTGCCCAGCAGTGACCAAAGGATTGACCAGAATGTGTTGAGAAATCGACTACCCAATTTGAGACAATGGTTTGTGGGATTCTAAAATGTACCCAGACTCGTTAAAAGAAGAGTTTGGCAGTGGCCTATATTGTGATATTCTTCTTGCAGGCAACCAGAATCTCCATCTTAGAAAAGTGATCAACAACCAAAAAAACACAGTCATTTCCCTGCTTGGTGGATGGGAGGCCCAACATGTAGTCCATTGAGATGGATTCCCATGGCTTTTCAGGGGTAGGAAGAGGGGTGTACAGACCCTATTTCTTAGTGGTCGATTTGGCAATAATGTAGGAGTGCAGGACCTGATATACTTTTGGACCTCTTGTCAAAGTTTCAGCCAATAGAAATTTTTTTGTAGCATCGCCACTATCTATTTGATGCTGAAGTGTCCTACCACCTGACTGTAGTGGGATTCCTATATCAACTTCACTCACTCACTTGAGGGAACACAGATATGGCCCAGACGACACAACAACCCGTCCTGGAGATGGAAATTATCGACAACTGCATTTGCACCCAACATTTGGTAGGTGGTGGCGAAGCCCGGGTCTGTCTCATAGAGTTGGGGCCATCTAGAGGTCTCATGGTCGTAGGAGTCTAGCACCGTAGTGAGTGTCGCGACTGGCGGTCTGCTGAGGCAATCAACAACACGATTAGTGCTTCCTGTTTTATACTTTATGTTGAGGTTGAATTGTTGCAAGTATGTGGACCACTTTGATGGTGATCATTCTGCAATTTTCCTTGTGTCTGCATGAACTATAGTGGATTATGATCAATGTGGATGATTTTCTCCTTCCCAAGAATGTAATGTCTCCACTAGTGGCAAGCTTGCAAAATCGAGTACATTTCTTTGTTGTAAGTAGGGTACTTACAGACATCATATGATAGTGTCTCACTATGATAGGCCATGAGGTGGTCATGATGAGTGAGAATGGTGCCCACCGCATAGTCTAAAGCATCTGTCTCGATCTCAAAGGGTTGTTGCAGGTCTGGTAGTGAAATTACTAGGGTTGAGCGCAAGTGTTGCTTCAAATCGTCGAATACTTTTTGTTGGAACCGACACCACACAAATTTCACCTTACCACCACCCCTGGTTATTTGGCTAAGGGTCCATGCAATATGGGAGAATCCCAACATGAACCTGCTGTAGAAATTGGCAAGGCCCAAGAAGCTTTGAAGCTCAGTGAGTGTGGTTGGGGCTGGTCAGTCACAGATGACTTGGATCTCGGCTAGATCCACATGTATGCCATGTTGATCAATCATGTATCCTAGGTAATGGACCCTGTCCATGCCGAAGGAGCATTTTTCCAAGTTGGCATATAGTTTGTGCTGTCGTAGGATGTGCAGAACCTGTTTAATATGATGCAAATGTTTGGCCCAAGTCTTGTTGTAAATGAGAATGTCATACAGATACACCACTACAAAAGTATTGGTGAATGGTCACAGGTTATCATCCATCATCCTCATGAAAGTGGATGGAGAATTTGTCAAACCAAAGGGCATGACCAACCATTCAAAAAGGCCTTCCTTTGACTTGAAGGTGGTTTTCCATACATCTATTTGTTCTATCGGGACCTGGTGGTAGCCATACTTCAGATCAATCTTACTGAAGTATTTATCCCTCGTGAATTGATCAAAGAGGTTGTCGATTCGGGGAATCGGGTACCGGTTTCTGACTGTGATTTTATTCAGAGCCCAGTAATCAATGCAGAGTTGCCAAGTTCCATCTTTCTTTTGTACCAACATGATTGGGCTCCCGCAAGGTGATGAACTAGGATGGATGTGCCCCTTGTGGAGCAGTTCTTGGGTCTGTCGTGTGATCTCCTCATTCTCTAATAGAGAGTGACGATAGACTGTCCCATTGGGCAGCAGTGTGTCGGGGGTCAAATTGATGGTGTCCTTGACTTGGCAGTGCAGAGGTGCCCCAGTAGGTGAAGAGAAGATATCTGAGTATTCTTCCACAAACTTATCTACTTGCTTCTGCTGTGTCGAGAGGTCGGTCGCAGAGACCCTGGATGTGGTTGTGATCTTTCTCTTATTCTGAGAGAGAATCATGAAGAATAAAAACTTCCCCATCTGAGAGATGACCTTCCTACATTGCTTAGAAAAGATCAAGGAAATAGCACTAGATGGGACTACCTCAAGTATCCTGTACAATTTCCTGTTCAAAGTAATAATAACACTACGAGGCCTAGACTCATATACAACATGGTGTTTTCGTAAATAAGGTTGGCCCAAAATAACATCACAAACTTCGAGAGGAGAAACATCACACAATACCTCGTCTTTGAAGGGCTTGATGTCGTATGACAGTCGACACTGTTGGGTGACATGAAGATCGCTTCCTTGGCGGAGCCATCCAATGGTGTAGGGTTGTGGGTGCGATGTTGTCAGCAGGGCCAGCCGCTTGACAACCTATGCTGAGATGAGGTTTTTCTACCTACTGTTATCCACGATGAAGTGTAGCGGGGTGCCTTTTACCCACATCTATGAATGGAAGAGGCGTTCTCCTTCTTCTTTCTCGTCTGGTTCACCAGGGTGGAGTTTGGTGGTAGCAATGGTCTCACTGGGTTTCGCATCAATAATTTGTCTTCCCCTTTCTGGTTCTAGCTCAGAGTCAGAACCCGCATCTGATTCAGAGGCTTTCACTTCAGCCACCAATGACTGCTTTGAGCGACATTCAGCAATGTTATACCAAGGGCTCTTATGGAAGTCACACCACTTCCTTGTATCTTTCTTTGTCTTTCTGGTGTCCTTCTTTGCTTGTGGCTTAGACTGGTTGTCCTGATACTGTCCATATTTTCTCTGTCATTTTTTCTGTGGGTTGGGGCCACCCTTTCTTGGCTTTTGTTGTGGGGGGTTCCCAAGCCCAAATTGTTGTGTCTTTTGTTTGAGCTTCTGCTCTATTTTGACGGCATATCGGTAGGCCGCACCCAAGGATGAGATGTCCAAAAATTCTATTTCGGTCTAGATGTATCTATGCAGAGCGTCATGATACTTGAGCACTAGATGTCACTCTAAATATTTGATACCCAGCTTGGTGCACAAGGTATGAAATATATTCATGAAATTTGGCATTGCTTGGTCTCTTTCTTGCCGCAGTGTGGTCCATTTGGTATACAAGTCGTCATAAATTATGACAAGGTAGTATTGTTCCTTAATAGCATCCCTGAAGGCATCCTAGGTGGTCATGACTGTAAATAGAGAGGGTTCCTCTGTTTCCTTTTTCTCACAGAAATTTTCCCACCAATCTTTGACGTGGGGAACGACTTTGAGGAGCGCAAAAGTAATATTTTCTCTATTCAAAAAGTTATGGACAGAAAAATACCCTTCTAGTAGATTCAACCACTTGTCTACAGCATGTGCGTCTATCTGACCTTCAAATATAGGAATATTGAATTTTATTTGTACCTTGAAGGGGGTGGCACCTCCGCTCGAAGAAGATGCGTTACATGTTGGTAGTCGTTGAAGGATTTTCGTGAAACTATCCATCATCTCATTCATTTGTTGCATGAGGGTTTCCTCAATCAACAATTTGAAAGGATCTCATGTCCCGTCATCTTTCTTTTCTCCTACCATGAGAGGTCGCTTGGGTGTGCAAGAGATTTTGTCCTCAAGAGAATCAAGCTCGAGACCCAACTCTTTGTACTCCGACCTCGTTGGGGACATGCATTAAGACGATAAGGAGCAGACCTCTCTGATATCACTAATCTGGATTTTATGAGCAGAACGAAATGACTACAGATTATTAACAGGTGCTTAACACAAAATAACAGAGATACAGTAAAATCGGTTTTCTATTCAATAAGGAAATAAGTTGAAACTGTAAAATGCAGTGGAAACAAGTTTGCTGGAATGGTGGTGGCTTATCTCTAAGAAGAGATGTGACGGTTGCACTCATTCGCAAGAATATGATTGCAATGAGGCTCTGAAGGCGTTTTTACAATAAACAGGAATTCCAAAAACCCTAGGCATCCAAAAACCTAACGCTAGGAGATGAAGGGCCAAAAGTCATGTGGGTCGTGTTTGGGTAAGTTGGTACATCAACTTCCCGGGGTCGTAACTTTTGCATACGATCTTCGTTTTAGGCATATGATAGCCCATTAGAAAGGTGTCATCGAGGAGATTCATTTTGGGGGCTCAATCATGCCTTCGACTACCATTGAGAAGTTTGATCCAGAAAAACCTTCATTTAGGCCCTCAAAATGGCCCTGGAAGTTAAAACTGCTAAAAATAGTGAATTACCAAAATTGTCAGAAAATTGTTTTGAGTCAATTGGAAGAGGTGGGTGGCCATCGATATCCACCTGGATCACACACTAGAACAACTTATGGGACATCATGCTCAAGGTTAAATTCCAGTGTCCAATGGTTTAGGTACATTCCTTGAGATCCAAAGAAGTATGGTCCATTCAAGATTAAATCATTGTCCTCTTTAGCTTCGAAAATGAAGGCATAATATCCCCTTTCTTAAAAGTAATGATTCATTTTCCCTTTGATCAAAACCTTCCAATTCTTCTGCAACTAGATATTCATGGCCTGACGAAAGGCCAGATGTATGTAAATTGTCTGATAAGGCCTCTTTATGCCATATGGTTTGAAGCAAAGAGAAGGGGTTGAACCTTTGGGATATTCTCTACTCTCTTGATAAAGAAAGATGGTTGAGATCTTGATTATTTATCTAGGAAAAAACTATAGCCGAAAAACCGACACCTCAAAGAGTAGAAGGGCTAATATTCCCTCCAAAAGAAAAATCCATCTTGACAAAGCACTCTCACCAAACACCATTTTCATCTTAAATCCAATAATTATATAAAAAAAATTAATTAAAACATTATATATTAAAAAATTTACATTTCACTTTTTCTTGTCCTTCCTTCTCCATTCCCAAACAATGTTAACTCATAAGCATAATAAACTGATTGAAAATGGTTAAAATAATGGATCCTCGCCCATGAATCTTCTGAAATTGTTTTCTTACCAACTTATTATATTTAACCCATTGGAACAATGTTAACTCAACCATAATACCCTAATTGAAAATGGTTAAAATACTGGATCCTCTCCCATGAATCTTCTTAAATTGTTTTTTTATCAATTTATTATATTTTAACTGATTTTTGGGAAAATCTTTGAATGCATTGCACGAAATGGTTTTTTTAGCCAGAATTCAGCGATATAAATTTACACAAATCACTATTTTATGTTGTTCATAATTCAGTTTGGAATGTAGAAATAGATCCAGCATGCTGAAAAACTCCTAAAACACTTAGATTCTACAGAAATAATCACTTAAATCTACGAATTCATTTTGGAATGTAAAAATAAATTCAGCATGCTGAAAAACTCCTAAAACACTTAGATTCTACAGAAATAATCACTTAAATCTACAAATTCAACAATTAATAATTTCAGCATAAAAATTTGAATAGCCTGCCACTGTTATACGAAAACAAAAGCTAACTCTAATAACCTGCCATTTACTATCTCTATTCCATTTTAATGTAAAACCCAAAAGGCTGTCTACCGCTTGAGTTTTCCAAGGAAATAAGTTGCACTGGCAGGATATGAAGAAATCAGGACCATTACCACCACCAAAACAAAAAACAGAAAGGCAAGTGTTTAGCACTGGCCTTCTAGCCGGGCTGATCAGCCACCTTTAGGGTTTCGGCGATCAGCTTCTGTGCTCGTCTGCTTCGAGCTTCCATTCGCATGCTGTCAGTCTTATCCATCTTCCTGTAAGGTTTCTTCATTCTCAGCCCTTTTATCTTCGTTTTCAGACTGTACACTAGATTCTCCAAAGGGTTCCCCATGACTTCAAAACGAAATAAACAAAAAACGGTTGTTGCGTGCAAGGCTTCGGCCCTCGCAAACGTTCCTTTCTGGTTATTTGCTCTTTATTCCGTCAAGGCTACTTTGCTTGCTTACAGACATCTTTGCATACGCAGTTCAGAGCTTGTTTGAAACCTGCACTTTCAAACGCACAACACAGAAAACAGAAACGTATACATGAATTTAATGAATTCGAACTTGATTATACTCCAATGGATAGATATTTTTCATAGCCGTCACATACCCTCAAACCAAAAAGAGAAACAAACGAATCTGAAAATCCATGAAAGATCGTGATTTTGAACATAATACATATAAAAGAATAGACCAAGGATACCCAAATCGCTTCAAATGCTTGGAACGAATGAAAGGGAATGCTTGAAGAGCCGGAGTTCCCTGATACTCTTCTGCAAGGTTTCTGTAGATACTCATTGCCATGTATACAGTACAGCAAATGAACTTGTACATATACAACTAGGCTGCCATATACAACTTGTGGTGTGAATTACATTGGGTGGAAGCACATTATCTATGAAAAATAAAACAGAAATTGAATTACCATACAACAAAGATAAGATATTCAGAGTCCACCATTCCATTCCAATCTTATCAGATAATCTCGATTAATCTTTTACTCCTTGGCTGGCTTTCTCCTTGGCTGGACGTGGTGGGGAATCTTGAGTAGTGGTAAACTCCAACCAATAAGTTAAGGTAAACTCCAATCAACGATTACAAAGCATACCGTATGAATAGAGCGTGATGTGGACTTCAGACGGTCTTGCATGGTTGAAAAAATCAACGGAATATCATCTTTGAACATGAAACTTTAAAATTTGGAAAAACATGTCTGACTCATACTCCTTCTATAGTGGCTCATACTCCTTCTATAGAGATATCACTAAAGGAGGAGGAGGATGAGTCAGTCTTGTAAACCTTTGAAATTGAAAACATGTTTTAATTATACTCTTTTTATAGTGATATCACTAAAGGAGGAGGATGAGTAAAGTCTTGTAAACCCTTGTTCTAGGGTACTCATCTCAAATGTTGAAAATTACTTTTTCTTTTTATTTTTCTATAAATTATTCCATTGCATCTAATTGACAAAACCTTTTCCTTTCATATGAGTTCTTTGTTTCCCTTGCCACTCCAACTTATTTCCCTATTTTGGTACAAATCTCATTTTCTTATCTCTTTCTTTGGTCTCAAAACTATATTTTCAAAATATTGATGGTATGTGGGAAAGTTAAGTAGAGGAATCAAAAGCCTTTGGGTCATGATTTAAGAAGCTT
>JASDQU010205290.1:29023-39495 GCA_032191745.1 Picea mariana
TCCCTATGATGCCCCTCAGCACGACATGTGGTACACCAAATGTGCTCTCTCATGGCCTTTTTCTTCACCATATATTGCAACTGCATCATTAGGTTGGCTAGTTGAAATTGCAGCCATGCTAATCTCATCGATGTCTCTGCCCCTCCTGGTGTAGCTTCGAAGTGCATTTCAATTTATACCTCCTCCTATTGAGTCATCACCTTCTATTGTGTGAGTGAAAATCAAATATGGGGAAGAAAACCTGCAATAAACCACTCTCTATGTTCCATGTCTTGGATTTGGAACGTCAACCTATCCAATAAAATATTAAACTGTTGGTCATAATCCCACATGGTTTCTCCTTCCTTCTATTTTATCTCCTTTATCTCCATCATACATTAAGACTCTGACTTAGGTTTCTAGAATTCCCTAAGAATATATTTCTCAATCTCTGTTAGGGACCTAGTTTGTCCCATCGATGCACTAGCCTTTTACTTCATGTACCACGTCAAGGATTTTTCCCTAAACATGGTCTCCAAAAACATGATCTTGGTTGCTTCATCTATGATCCTCTTCACAAGCTAGATTAATTCACACATGAACCAATGTTGTTCTGCATCATCCTTACCTATTCTGTGGAACACATGTAACCTCAGGTTTTTATCCTAATTCACCATCATCACTCTTTGACCAACTCCACTACTCTAACTACTAGTTTTCAAACTTCTTTCCACGGATACTCTTCTAGGTGAAGTGGCACTGGCTTCACCTTCTTCTTCAATCATCTCTTCTCTTCTTCCTTCTTCTACTCCTTCTCCAACTCGAATTGCTTCACCATATAAAGTCATTTCTTCTTGATTAAAAATGCACAAAGGGATTGGTTCAAAGGGGGGGTAATTCTATCTCCTTCGGAAATTTATTTTGAGGGGACCCAAAGAGTTGCCTACTTTGAGCCTCGAAATACAATATACTATCGCTAATTCAAGTCCCTCGCCACTAGAAGAGCCTCCATCGTCCTCTTCTATTTGTGCACCATTATTCTATGCTCCATCTTCATCTCCTACCATCGCACCAATTATCTATAACTCATATTCCTCTAAGTTTGTAACACTCTACAAAGGCGAAGGGGTTCAAACTTCGTCACCTAGGCCCCTACTACCACCACCACTACAACTATTGTTACTGGTATCCCCACTAGACACCCTATACTCAATTCCACACCTCTTTGTGGGCCTATCCTCATCTATGCTCATCTCTAGCACAACATACTCTTATGCATTACCACCCGATGTGGTTTCTTTTCTCTTCATCCTAGGCATGACCCTTCTTTGTGTGCCTCGATAAATATTTTCCACTTATCTACTCTGCCTTCCTTCTTATCTCAACTCTTTTTGTGTATCTCTCTGCTCTTTTTCTCCTCTTCTCCTCTAGTTCCATTCCATTCCTCACCTCATGTCAAAAATTTATGGATCCTCATCAATGGATCCATTTCCTCTCTCGCTTTCCTCTGTGCTTGTGAACTCCCAAACAATAGGGGATTCTACTCAATAATTCTATTGGGATCCATGCACATCATCCCTTTATCCATGAAAAACATCTTTATCCAGAGTGGAATCTCTTCCAACATTCGTTTCCTCAGACCTTTTGTGAACTTTCTTTCAACCTTGCTGAAAGAATCATTTTACTCCACAACAAATTCAACAACATAGCCCTTGTTTACTCGAGAAAAGAAGAAGTACTCAAGAGTCCGAGTCCACTTATTACCCAACACTTTTAATATCTCAAGTACGGATTGATCCCAAACAACTAGTTATAAAGGCCAAATGGTAGAATTGGTAGTATTTTTCCTTTTCAACCATTCATAAAACAAAAAAGGAAATTCAACAAAGAAAATCTCATGCATATCAATGTAAATACAATCATATTTCCATCTCTTCACATTCACTCTTAGCCCTTGATTTTCTCGTAGGGAAAACTCATTCTCTTTCGCAGTTAGCCAGTCTTGAATTTTCTCCTAGGATAGATGCCCCCTCATCTCTTTCCTTCATCCAAGGTTCGTCATGAGTTGACTAACAAAAACCCCATATAATAGACATATAAATCCTTAGAAAATTTTGAATAAGGTCTCACCTGAGATGTAAAGAGGATCAAATAGACCATAAGGTCTTGTGTCGGAGATGAAGGACTAAACGAACTAGGATCCATCTAGGATGGTATTCACACATTCCATATCCAGAGGATTAATATTATTAATAAGTAAAATAATGCACACACATATCCAAATAACACATGATAGACACACCATAGATCATAGTTTTCGTATCTTTATTATTCCTTTCATTCCATTAAGAACAAACATAGAGTAAATAAACTATTTCCAACATCAACATAGTCACACATCTCTTCTAATATAGATCCCCAAAAATACAACATATTGTGTAATGTGCATCCTTTCTAGACTTCAGATATATGACAGACTCATACTTATATTCATAAGCATTACAACATTACAAAAGTCTCAGAGTGAGCTTCATTCTAACAAGTCAATGGATCTCATCTAACCATATAAATTTATCTCTAATGTCGTTGCTTCCTTTTACAACTTTCTCCATTCAGGATCTATTTCTCCTTCTTCTCTTATCCACTTTCTCAACTAACAAACTACCTTGCATTCTTTTGGCACCTGCCTACAATCCATGTAGTCTTCAGAAATCACGTAAATATTAACTACCTTGCCAACTCATGTTTTTTCATCTCCACAATCCCTTGTGTTTTTGGCCATAATAATTCGAGAATACTTCTTGATAATTCCTTTCTTGGTTCTAGCATGTGGTTTCTTGATTTCCAGTCTGCCTAAAAACTCGGATTGGTGCACATATTTCATATCTTGAACTTGGCCCCAATATCAAAACTCATTCTGTCATGCATTCCTTATCCTTCTCTACATGTTAATCTTAAGTACACACAAGACTCAGAATGAGCACGCACAAAACTTGGAATGATCATGCAAAACTTTATTTGTGCACGCACATGAAATGAACCCAACTCTTTGGGTGCCAACCCCTTTTTTCAGGTTGGACATGTGCCACATTTAACTATGAAGGTGTGGATTTCCTTTTTCATACTTTTGCAAAAGGATCATTTATCTCATTTGTATGTTTTATTAAATCTTCAGTGATGCATGGTAGGAGAGAAAGGAAATTATAATCACACTGTTTATTTTAAAGTAGATTTTTATGCCAAAAAATTGCACCTTTTATACCTCAAGGTGTCATGCTACCAAGTATAACCTATTGGAGGTTTGGGGTCCCTCTTGAGTCATTCGATGAGGTGAACCACCGTGTCATTAACCAACCATTCTTGTCTAACCTTTGCAATCCAATCTAGTCGATGTGTCAAATAATTGTAATAAGAATGTTAAACTCTTTACCTTAACTTTAAATGAAAACCTAGGTTACGTGCAAACTTATGAGGTACTATGCACTATATGTGAAAACTAAACTAGTACAACTATCTTCTAGAAATGAAACATGATTTTTCTAGGAATGTAAGAATGAAACAATAAAATGAACATAAATTAAATGTGCAATAATTAAACTGTTCTAACCATGAGAGGGATGCTCAATATCATCCTCTTTACTTATGTTTCTACACTCTCCACTATCGATGGCTCTACACTCAGTCTACCCCAATTCAAGGGAACCAAGATTAGGGGGTGTGAGGAATGTTTTCCATTTTTCTATATAGGAAGGGGACAACATTCATAAGGGTATCCAATCATCCATTGGTGTCAAGAAAGGATCACCTCGCACGCATAGGATGAGCTGAGATATTGAGAAATGGAGAGAAGTAAAGAAAATGAACACAAAGTAAATGTATAGAAATTAAATAGTTGAAATAGGTGTTGCAAAGGGTTGGAAGTATGTCTTAAAAATTAGAGTTACCTCCATGTTCACATGTACATATATACTTCCATGTTTCTTTATTAAATAAGGTAATTAGAGACAAGATCCTAATTCAGTCTATTTTACTAGAGATAAATGAAAAATGAAAAATCATACTAGAACTAGAAATAGTCCTTGAAATAAGGATAAAGCAGCTATTAAATTAAACAATTATTGAGTACCTCATCAAGTGGAATATAATACCAGTAGAACCAATGACATGGGAAGATTGTTTATCCATACATAAACATCCAAAACTAATCAAGTGTTGAGGGAAACACTTGTTTGAAGGGGAGTGGCATGTTAAGCCATAGATATTGAGTTATTTCTATTGTTATATTAGTGTAGTCCTTATTGGTCATCTATACCATTTAATTGTAACTGTACCCTTTGTCTCCTATATATACCAAGGAGACCGTGTTTTATAGATCATTTCATATTGTACATTTGTTATATTGAAAAAGGAGGTTCTGATTCACTCTTCTCTCTCATTCTCAAGGCATGGATTTTATTATCCTTCTCCTTTTATACTATTTGGATGTTTGGTGCATAACAATATTCTTCCCCAATTGAAATTTTACCTATTCAGTGATATATCATTGCGTTATTTAAAGATGTTGGAATGCATATCTAGCCTGAAGAAAAATAAATAAATAAATAATAAATAAAATTCATAGGTGTGCTAACTCAAGAAATGGCTTTAATACCACTTGTAGTGTTCCTTAACCCATAAACTTGAAACACACACCAAGTAATATAGAGAAAATAAATGTAGAAAACTAGATACAATAGATAGTGAGACAAAATATGCAAATTAAACCCTTGTATTAATGATATTAAGAATACAAAAAGTAATGGTCACTCACCTCTTAAGGTAAGTAAACCTTTCACTGAGAAAATATTCAAATACAAATATTCTCAACAAAACATTCTATATCATCCTATATATTTAAATAGATACGTCAATAGAAAAACCATAACTACTTGTGATCCCAACATTAATGAGTACCAACCATCTGGTGGATCCTATTTAATAAACATGACCCTTTTACATTAAATAACTATCCACTACTCTCTAATGAGACTTATTCAAAGAAGATGGTTGCATACATTGATTAGCTAACTCCTCAATGACCTAAAGTAGGGAGGTTAGGGTATCACCCTAACACTTTTTTCCATTCTAAGTCGAAGATGTGGTCAACAAAGAGTTTACTAGTTGTTGTGAACTTCTTGGAATGTTAAGGTTTAATCATAAGCAACATGATTTTTTAAGAATGGTTAATCAACTTTGTGTCTCGTAAACCAATGAGATTGCAGACTTGGGATGACATTCAATATTGATATACCACTAATTCTTGATATTAGAAATCACCTTCTATGATCAAGACTAGTAACTACATGTCTATCCCATAAGTATTATTTCCAAATAGTACATCAAATGCTAAGAGTGGTGCTACATTACCAAGCACTTGAAGCTTTAAAGGATTGATAAAGTAGGCAAGATTTATTTTTTGAGTGAATATGAGTTATTATCCTTTTTCATTCAATTGATGTTGTAAGGTTGTGGATGTGAGGTTGTAACAAGACCTTATTTATTCAAAATTTCTTTGGACTCAAATTTTTTTTTACTACCATTTTCCACAATATGTGGTGTTCTTTATTAGTAAACTGAAATATGCAGATAAAAAATAATATATTTTACCCAAATTTATTGCATAAATGGCATATTGCAACCACAATAGACAAATAAAGAACCATAATAGTGAAAATGTTATACTTTTCTTGATGAAATAAATATTCACTTGCCTCTTCGAGGGGGAAACCACAAGTTGAGCAGAGCTCTAATTACAATAAAATTCACAAGGTATATTATTACATTGCTTATACTTTTTTATATAGTTATATATACCTCCTAAGGACATTCTAGAGAAAAAAAATTCTAATAGGCGTAACCTTCTATAAATCCTTCTTACAATTATTGGTTTCACACTACTAGATGGGCTTTATTTCATAGAGATAACATATATACATAGAAACTTATATATCTACTTAAGGGGTTAGGGTGGGACCCTAACATGCCCTCTTGTTACACATGTATTTGTTACCTTAAGCTATAGAGAGGACCTACAAATGATATATTTTCAAAATCATGAGATATACTTGAAAAGTTGCTCGAAAAATGCTATTTTTTATCCTTGCCACACTTTTCCTAATGGGAAGGGTAGGAAATGGTGTCTTTCTCATTCACAACCCATGGTTGACCATTGGTTTCCTTCATTAAACATGAAGCAGCCCCTGATATCTTCTAGATTCATAGAGTTCCAAGTTGATGAATGAGGGATGGGTTAGCCATGATGCATTATGAGCCATGGAACTTATGCATGAACTATTTTAGACTTCTTTATATTCCTATAAATAGAGGCCACATTAGGGAATTTGGGCACCTAGAATACATCTATAGAGATATAGCCTTATTCTATTGGAGAGAAATCATAGAGTCATTTTTCCATCTTGACTGAGTGGGGTGTTGGGACTCAACTCTTTAGAGAAAATCATCCTAAGTGAGATAGGTCATCCTACCCTTACTTTGATACAGAGTTTGTCTAAGTTATTCCTACTAAGTGAGAGAGACTAAGGAGGAACTCAATGAGCTAAAAGCCAAGAGTGTAGAAAAGAATCAAGGTATTCCAGTTGAGTCTCCATCACTCCACTTCTGGGAATTATAATGTATTTAGACCATCGCAGATACTCCTCTAACCTCACACATTAGGGGGCATCTATTATAACAAGTTTTTCCTCACCCCATGCAACTTTCTCAGAGGACCTTTCCATTTCCCTATGCAGACTTGAAGTCCCTTGTTATACCTTCTAGAGCCAAAAAATCATAGTTTTCCACATATGCATGACCTACTAGTTAGACATCATGTGTATACACAGGTTGCACCACTACAACCAGCGTACATCGAGTTTGGTGCTCAAAATTAAAAATTGTGTTGGGTTTCCATGTCACATCATGAGATCCATGATCCTTGACCTTCCATATACTAGAAATGCTCTGACTCGACCCTTCAATTCCATTTGAAGGTTATAAATTGAGATATATTGTCACATACCCACTACGCAAATCAAACTTTTTCGTTGATTTCTCAACAATCAGAATCCCCGAAGTCCTACGAGGCTTAGCACAGGCTAGCTCTTTCCTTTTTCCACCTCCATATGATTGTAGTTCATGACTATGGGCCAAATCAGCATGACGTCTTTTTTCACTTCGCGACTCAGTGCTACCGGAACGTCGAGTCGCTCAAATATGCAAACCCTGAAGCTTGAAACAGTGAAACGCCGAACCCTGATGGGGCTAGCGAGGGGAAAGTTTCTCCCTTGGGGTCTTGTCTACGTGACCCTATATGGTGTCCACGCGCTTAAGCCAGCCAAGAGCTTATCGGATTTTCATGATTCGGCGAATCGCTATACATGACTTCTACCTTTCCCCATTCAAATCCCCAAAACTTTTGAGGTCTCCAAAGTTTCCCTCCAAAGGGAGATCGATGACCGAAGGCCTCCCCTGATCCAACGGTATGGATCCTTTCGGGGTTTCGGTACTCAGGAGTTCGAAATGCAACGACTCCAAGACTCTTTGTCCTTCAAATCTCCGAATTCTGATATGGAAAGTCATGTAAGAGATCGACGGATCTTAGGAGCGTGGATCCAACGGTCCATGGGATTTCAAGTATCGGGATTTTGTGACTCATGAAGGCAATGTTTCTTTCCTTTTGGTTCCCCGAATGCCGAAACGTCGAAACGTCGTCTGGCAGCCATGTGTCCCTTCGATGGATGGCGGAAACCCTCAACCAAGATCAACAGTCATGGTCTTTTTGGGATGATCAACGGTCACGATCAAATCCCATCTTTTCTCAATTTTAATCACACCTCACGCCATTTCGAGGCTTCGGTGATCGAAATTTCGCGACTTGCGAAGACAAGGGTTCTTTTCCCTTTTGTTTCTTGGGTGCCAAAACGTCGAAGCACTTACCAACAGCCACGTGTGCTCTATAGATGGACGGTCCAGGCACTTCCATGGATCATGGGGTCTATGGTCCCGATTCCTTCATCTCTTGCAAGGGAAAAAGAAGGGGTCGTGGCATTAATGCCTGCGTCTCTTTCTTAAATCAAACGGTCATTACAGACCCTGGGATCCTCCGAAGGGATCCTGTTCGTGCATTTCTTGCAAAGGTGGAGAGGGGTAGAGGAATTATCATTCACGTGTCCTCCCTCAAATGAACGGTCCTCGTTGTTTCATGATTTTGTGACTTACGACTCCTAGTGACGCAAATCCTTTGTCAACTCAAATCCCCGATATCCAAAATACCGATGGACTCTCGATCTCCGCCACATTTCCTTCACGGATGGACGATCTAGATATATATCGGCAATTTCACCATGGAGTGTCCCGATCCCTTATCATCAGGACTCCTGGAACCTTGAATTCCAAATCCCCGATACCGACTCCTCTCTCGGGACTTTCACCCTTGTTCACGAGGGCTTAACCCTCATGCATCTCTTAACAGATCCAATGGCTGTTGGGTTTTTCTAGCTAAGATCTAATGGCTCAGATCTGTCCCACGTCACACACTCTCCCATTACTTCCTGGACATGGAAAAATCAATGGTCCAGATGTTCTCATGGACTTGGTTCAACTTGTGCATAATTAAATTCATTTATCAACATAATCCACGTGTGGTTTTTCTGTTATAAGCATATACAACTACTGGTACTGATCAAAATACCACACAGACATTCTTATAATGAAAACATTCACAGTTTCATAGCTTATGAGCATAATCATAAGAATACATATATTTCAAGGTGCCAGAGGAAAAACACTTATCAGAAATAACACCAGGGTTAAGCAACTGCTGAGAGGGGTGCTTGTTTCCACCCAACCGTAGGCTTAGCGACTCCCAGTGGATTTACCACTAGCCACCCCCGAGATGATACCACGATGCTGTGAGACTGAGTATCTGTCTTCCAGTGACTAGGAGTGAAGGTTGTAATCCTTCCTCTCTGCTATCACTCACTCTGCATATCGCCAGAGTTCCCCCTCGCGTCTGCCCCCCAATCACTTCAACCCCACGCCTTATCCTCTTGCGAGGTTGCGTGTGGCGTGATTTCCCTTGCATTGGTCAGTCATGATGGCTCTACGGATAGGTGGTTCACCTCCCCATCCCTCATTAAGCCATCTACCTACCAGCCTGCGAGTCATTTAATTCAGGTCCAGCGAGCCACTTTTGGTTCTCTGGGCTAGTGGAGTCCAAATATGGTATTAATTCTTGGTGGAAGTTAACGCCACCTTTCCAGGTGCCTTCCATCGCCATCATGGTCTCTTTTTCTGCACATCCCCTCTCAGCAGTCCTGCAATAAAATTCATAATGTTATTCACATTTATTGACCTTTTCCTCAAGGTCCATTTACATCACATATTCACATTTATGATTTTTCCATAGTTCTTGGCCAGTCCAGTTATTTTTACAAACTGGGGGAAACAGGGTGTTACAATTCCCTCCCCCTTAAAAGGAACATTGTCCTCGATGTTCTTATCTACTAACATGAATTGCATGTATAGAAGTAAAAAAAATAGGATATGCCTGTCTCATGGCATCCTCCATTTCCCATGTAGCCTCATCTGGGCCAAAATGTTTCCACTACACCTTGACCTGTGCAATGGTTTGGTTCCAGAGTGAGGTTTCCTTTCTATCCAATATGCATTGGGGTTCTGGTATAAATTCTCCCTCCAGTTCCACCTGGATCACAGACCAATCAATTATATGATTAGCATCATGTACATATTTCTTCAGTAATGAAACATGAAAAACATTATGTGCTTTTACTGTGGGAGGGAGTGCTAGCCGATAGGCTACAGGACCCACTTTATCTAGAACCTCAAAGGGTCCACAATACCGGGGTGCCAACTTGGCACAAGCTCCCATTTTCAGGGAACTCCTTCTGGGCTTGATTATGAGATATACATGGTTTCCCATTTTGAACTCTCTTGGAGTTCTTCTTTGATCAGCATAACGTTTTTGTCGGTTCTGAGTGACCTTTAGATTTTGTTTTATCTGAGTCACTTGCTGTTCCATTTATTTCAACAGGTCAGGTCCAAAAGAAATCCTATTTACAGGATTACTCCAGCTGACTGGAGTATTACACGNCTGGGCTTAATTATGAGATATACATGGTCTCCCATTTTGAACTCTCTTGGAGTTCTCTTTTGGTCAGCATAACTTTTCTGTCAGTTCTGAGCGACCTTCAGATTTTGTTTTATCTGAGTCACTTGATGTTCCATTTCTTTCAACATGTTGGGTCCAAAAGAAATCCTATTTACAGGATTACTCCAGCTGACTGGAGTATTACATGGCCTACCATAGAGGACCTCGAAGGGACTCATCTTTAAGGATGCTTGGTAGTTGTTGTTGTAGGCGAATTCTACCAATGGAAGGTAGTCTTCCCATTTCCTGGGTTGATGCATTACATGCATCCTTAACATATCCTCTA
>JASDQU010205291.1:7734-22889 GCA_032191745.1 Picea mariana
GGATAATAATCATATATTTTCACGATACCAATAGGACGGGAAAGGAGTATTTCTATTAATAAATGATCAATAGAAGTGACAACATTATAGACTTCTGTTTCGGCACGGTTCGAAACCAAGAAACCAAGTTCCTTCCAACTGGGCCTCCACCACTTCAATCCTCCACCAAAGGCAAGCTCATAGAAAAGAGACAATGAGGTTCTCTCAACAATAGGGAAAGAGCTTGGGGGATGAACACTGTGTTTAGACTTGAGGGACAAAGGGATGTAGACTCAATATGAAGTAATTTCTCCAGAGTAACTTTGGTCTTAAAGTTGAATGATTTCTCCCCCTTTTTCCATAGCTTGGAATTGTGCTTTTATAGCCTTCAAAATGCAACTGAAGGGTTGAGTCAGAATGTTTCCAGTATATGGAAGTCCAAGGATCATAGATCTCTTGTTGTGACATGGAAACTGAACTTCTTTTTTGTATTTTGTGGCACAAATCTCAATGTACGTAGGTTGTAGTGGAGTAGCCTGAATATATGTGTGCTATATAGTATATAGGGCATGTATATGTGGAAACATATGTGGTTTTAGCTCTGGATTCATCAAAAAGGGATGACAAGTCTGCATAGGGAAATGGGAAAAGGCCCTCTGTGCAAGATATCAATGGTGAGGCAAATCTTTCTGTAACAACTTCCCTCAATTTTTGTATACAAAACAACATTTACATGTGGATTACTAAATTATGCAATTAACTTGACCCCAATGCAAATGAAGTCGTGCAAGTTTGTAATCTTCCATGTCAAAATCTCTATATGAGGTTAGAGGCATACATAGGTTGTGATAAGAATATGTCATTCTCTAACTATCAAACATCAACACCAAGGATGTTGCGCAACAAGCACAAGTACATCATTTCAAATTAGAACTAATCAAGTTCATTATTCATACTATGAATCAAGTTAATTGAACTTCTAATCACAAGAATATCATCCACATATAAGACTAGAAGGACAATGTCAAGTTCAAAATGTCTCATGTACAAGTTCAAATCCAATTGGAAATTGATGAACTCTGCAAAAGATCTTAGTACATCCTCTCATACTAAGCCCAAGGACCTTACTTCATTCCATAAAGTGATCTCTTCAACCTGCAAAAATTTGTAGAATAGCTTTTGGTCTACATAAAACAAGGGAATTTTTGCATGTAAATATCTTTGTGAAAGACTCCATAACCAAAGGAGCTCATTGCATCCATGTGGTGCACCTTCCAATAGAATTTTTCAACTACAGAAAGAATTATTTGGATGGTATATATCTTTGTAATTTAAGCAAGGGTCTCAGTGAAATAATGACTTACTTTTATGAGTAATTGTTGGCTACTAAATTAGTCACAGTTAGTAATTTACCTTATCATTAACATCACATACATAACACGATCCATTCATCCTTACAACATCATAAATTCCATAAAACGATAAAAGAATAAAAATAATGAAAACATAAATAAATACATCCCAATCAATGACAATGAAAATCATCCAAACATAAACAAATACATTCCAATCAATGACACAAAATTTTGTAGTAGAAAGATATGAGGAAAAACCCACTCAATGATATTAAGAAGTTAGAACTTAAATCTCAACTTAGTCCACTATATTCAAATACAACCCTTATTATACTTGTCATGACATAGGAATGGTATATAGAAATGGATATTCATTTCATTGCAAATTAATCAAACAGTTGACCAAAAAATTACGAGGTTTTTCTAAGGTGAAACATTGAAAAAACAAATTGGAATTTTTAAAATTCTTCTATAGCATTTCTTGAACATCTTATTGGTTAATAAAATGAACTCGTTATTTCGTAGATGGCGATAGGTCATAAATGTAAATCCAAGTGGATGGTTTATTGCGGGGTGTAGTCAAGGTTGCCTAATAACAATTTTAGATGAATTAAATTTCCCTGGTGCCATGCACTCGCACTTGCTCCTACACCTACTTCTTCCTACCAGGGGTTTGAGATGAATTGAAATCCTTTAATTACAGTCAATTCCATTGAGCTAATTTTTCCACTACTGACCTCAGACTATAACTTATTTCCTTGACCTCTCTGCCTCCTTGAATCTCTCCCAATGTTAGTGTGGCTTCCTACATGCATCCCTCTCTATTATTATACACCTAATGCCCATGTTCAAATTTAATGCACAATTATTTTTGTTTAAATCTTTAATTATCTTGAACAGTTGCACAGACATGGTGATTTTTTAAGGAATGGTTGATGGTTTGTCTTTTATTGACCCTCAATCAAATTGTGACAACCTTAAATTCATCGAAGGATGGTATTCTTCTTGAGAAAGTACTTCTAGTATCCATGATCTGGTTATGGTGGTGCCCCATGATTCTCTAAGTAGACATAGTTCTAATGGAAAAGACTCATCTACTGAAATATTCATACTTGTATGAGCATGCTAAAAAACTTATATGAACGAACTCATAAAATTGTAGGAGAAACCACAGAAAAACCTAAGAAAAGATGTTCATGTTTGTGTTGATTCTGACAATAACTATCTTTGGGAGATGAATCACATTTTGCAAGCTCTACAGAAAAAGAAATGTAATCTCAAAATAATGGAATTGAAAGTTGGTTCCATGGATTCTATGGGGAAAATCCCCCTAAACTAGGTATGAGGAATAAACAAAGCGATAACCCCCTTAAAAGACTGACTTATCTCTAATCTACCCCAAAACAATCTAGACTAAGTGATAAGAGAGAGGAAAGAGAAGGTTAAGAAGATCACCTTCTATCCTTTCAGTTGATGTAGACCTCTTCCACTTGTTTTTTCCTCTTACATCACATATTTGCTCCTAAATATGACCTGCAATAGATTAAGAACATAACACTACATCATATACAATCTCTAGTAATCACTTAAAAGCCTAAATGTAGATGTAAATGATCAAATAGATAAGAACATGTACAGATAAAGTTTTGGGACAAAGATAATCTATTTTATTCATATACAAGATGAAAGGTTACAACATTTGCTTGCAGACACTGCTCTATGAACCAAGTTCAAGATCCTCTGTCATGACTCCAAGTGCACCAATCCCACATAGAAATATCACAACCAACATGAAAACATGGGAAGAAGGAAGGGTTGCATAGGGAGAATGGATGGAAGGGAAAGATGAGGATAAAATTCAAAGAAAGATGCAAAACTTGGGCAACGAGAAGGAAAGGATTTTTACAAAGTTTTCTTATTCTCTTGTTCATTGTCTAAATGAATCCCATAGACCTCTTTTTATATGGAAAAATATGGTTATTCATTTTGGGGAAGCGCTACAAGAGGTAAAATGGTTAGGAAACTCTCCATATCCCATAAAATCCACTGAAATACATGCAATTTTATATATTTTTTGCAATTTTTGGAGATAAATGTGGGATAACTAGCATGCAACATGCATATGTATGTGCAAGGAATACCATGCAACATGTGTATGTATGCAGGATAAAATTCCAACATAGCGCATACATTATCAAAAAAGTTATTTTTTAGAAGGAAATCTCAACAATATGTTTGGCAAAGTATGCAAATGGATAGGCCAATGTCTTGGATGCATAGATGTGGAATTTTTGGACTATAACAGATGGCCCCTAATGTGTGAGGTCAGAAGAGAAATTGATGGTCAAAATACATTACAATATATTTATACAATGTGAAGCCACGAAGTCGAGTGAGCCCAAGATGAGTGTTCGCGAGCATGTCATCTACAAAATAATGATAATCTCTCCAAGGAAGGAATACCCATGCTAGGGATAAAATAAGCATGGCTTCCAATCAAGTACACTATAGATCCATGTCAAATAAAATAATCATGACTATGATACAAATATGAATATCTAATATAGATCATAGCCGCAAATAATACACAATAGAGTTACATCTCAAAATCATCAGAAGATATATAAGAACCATGTGATATGCATCTTTAAGAAGAATCAATGCCTATAGCTGGAGATGGTATCTTGATCCAAGTTGATATTGGTGGCCACCCACCTATTCCAAGATCCAACTAGCTCATCTTGACAATTTTCAGTTCATCACATTTCTTTGTAGTGGGGACATTTCTTTGTATTTGTGGGTTCTTCACTTCCGAGGTTGTCCTGAATCCCTACATAGCATCCAGGTGGATAATGGTGGCCTCCCACCTATTCCAACTAGATTATTTTGGATTTTTTCATATCAATACATTTTTTTGTACTTCCAGGGTCATTTTGGGGCCCTACATAGTGTTTTCTTGGCTTTACACAATCAAACTATAGATGAAATAAGAGTTTGACAAAATAATGTGTAGTTCTCAAAAAGAGCTTTCCAACAGGCTATCACATGCATAAAAAGGATATCGTATGCAAAATTTACGACCTCGGGAAGTTGATGTACTACCTTACCCCAACGGGGCCCACATGAATTTTGGTGCTTCATCTCCTAAGGTTAGGTTTTTGGATGTCTACACTTTTCACATTCATTATTATTATAAAAATGATTTCAAAGCCTCATTGTATTCATCTTCTTGCGAATGATCGTAGCCATCACATCTCATCTCAAAGATAAAGCTGCCACCGTTCTAACGAGTCTTGCACTCTGTATTTTAATAGTCTCAGTACATTTATTTCATTAATATAAATCATGTACTCTTGTATTTCTCTGTTTTTAGAAATAGTTATGTGTATTTCATTGTAATATCTCTGCTTTCATTTCATTTCGAAAATAATGTGGATTAGTGGTATTAGAGCAGGTTTCTCTTGATTGTTTTTTAGTGCATGTCCCCAACGAGGTACAAGTATATAAAGTTGGGTCTCAAGATTTTCTCTCTTGATGAAAATCGCTCTCACACGCCAAAGAAACCATCGATGGTGAAAGAAAAGAAAAAAGGCAGAGCATAAGATTATATTAACCTGTTTCTTGAGCAAGCTCTCACATAACAGAGGGGAGAAAAAAAGGATAATTTTTCCCACATCCTTCAACGCCTTTCGATAGCAACAAGCACATCTTCATCAAGCGACCACTTTGGAGGAAAATCTCCCTTCAAGGTATAAGTTAATTTTGATATTTCTGTATTTGAAGGTCATATAGAGGCAAATTCCTTAGAAAAATGGTTAAATATAATAGAAGGTTATTTATCTGTTCACAATTTTTCTCACAGGTAAAATATCACCTTCGCAGTCCTTAAGGCTCTCCCCCATGTCGAACATTGGTGGAGAAATTAATGGGAGCAAAGTTCCACAGAGGAATCTGGAATATATGGGGTCGATTCCACTTGGGATTTTTTGTGGATGCGATCAAGGAATAATATTACCCTATTAATAACTATGAAGATCGGTACATGAGATGGATTACATTGTAGTAAGAGAAGAGACAAACAATGTCAGAGTTCACAAACACTTTCCATACCTTGCACACCAACTGTTGGGTATCAAAGACTCCAAGCGGCATCTGGTTCTAAAATATCATGGGGCTCTACATAGGTACATCCAAATTGAAATGGATTTCCTAAACATCTCATCATTGGGATATGCCTATCGATATAGTGTCAAAATTGAGCAGAAATTTAGGCACTAGAACAAATGGGAGTTCGGGTCTACAAATCTGTATAAACCAAAGTAGGATAAAAACGACCCTAATCAACAACCTCCCGAAAACTAGTCCAAGATACATGAAAAGAAGGGTAAATGAAAGAAGAAGAATGACATTGGGAAGTGGTGTTACCTCCAAAAAATCCCCTGACGCAACACTGATGAATGTCGCTCAAAACAGTCATTGGTTGTCGAATTCAAAGACAAGGAGCCGAACTCTGATTCAGAATCTGATCCAAAAAATAATGAAAAAAGACAGATCATCGATGAAGACCCCACTACTATTGTCGTGACCACAACAATTCAACTAGCAGAACTAGTAGATCCTAAAGAGGGGGAGAGCCCCTTTAATTAACGTATGTGGGTGAAGGGGACCCCATTACATTTCATTGTTGATAGCAGCATCCACAAGAACCTCATCTTAGCTGAGGTCATCAAACAATTGGGGTTGTCTACAACAACACACTCGTATCCATACAACAACGGGTGCCTTCACTAGGTATGAGATTTTTGTGTCAGCCAACACTGCTTCCTGTCCTTTGGCATCCATCCCTTCAAGGATGAGGTAGTGTGTGATTTTTCCCCTCTTGATGTATGTGATGTTTTTTGGGTATAACCATATATGTGGAAACGTCATGATGTTTATGAGTCTTGACCCCGTAGTGTCATTATTACTCCGGGGGTCATCTCTATAGGATACCATAGGTAGTTCTGACTATTGTTCCACCAAAATAGTGCTGCAAGGTAATCTCTCATACTGCAAAATTCAACATCTTCATAGTTTGCTGAAGGGATGCATAAAAGGCCAATGCAACCACTACAACCTCAACACCTTCTATCCAACATAAGTAGATTATAGAAGAGAACAAAGATATAGTTTCTTCACCTACGATGGTGCCTAGACAATGCCCCACCAAGATTAGAGAAAATAGGTTGGTGGAACATATTCAACCCCGCTAGAAACAGAATCATGATAGCCTTCCACAAACCAAGCAACGTAATTTCTCCAGCAAGGCACGCAACTCACCAAGATTCGGATTCAGAAAAAACTTTCCTCTCTTCCACGAGAAATTAACACAATGGATATCAATGATTCCTAAAGGGGGAGGACTAATCCAAGTGGATGTGGGTGGCCACCCACCTATTCCAAGTTCCAAGTAGCTCATCTTGACAGTTTCCAGTTCAACACGTTTCCTTGTAATGGGGACATTTGTTTGGAATTATGGGTTATACACTTCCGAGGCTATCCTGAATCCCTACACAACATCTTGGTGGATAATGGTGGCGACCCACCTATTCCAACTGGAATATTTTGGAAGTTTTCATATCAGTACATCCTTTTGTACTTCTAGGACCATTTTGGGGACCTAAACAATTTTTTCTTATCTTTCCATAGTCAAACTGTAGACAAAGCCATATTTTGATGCTAGAATGTGTATTTCTCGAAAATACCTTTCCAATGGGCTATCAAATGCCTAAAATGGAGATCGTATGCAAACGTTATGACCTCGGGAAGTTGATGTACTAACTTACCCCAACGGGGCCCACATGGATTTTGGTGCATCATCTCCTAGGGTTAGGTTTTCAGATGTCTATGGTTTTGGAATTCATGTTTATAATAAAAATTGTTTTAGAGCCTCATTGTAATCATCTTCTTGTGAATGAGCATAGCCATCCCATATCTTCTCAGAGATAAACCTTCCACCATTCTAGCGAGTCTTGCACTCTGTATTTTTATAGTCTATGTACATTTCTTTCATCAATAGAAATATGTATTGATGTATTTCTCTATTTACTGCAATAGTTATGTGTATTTCATTGTAATATCTCTTCTTTCATTTCGTTCCGAAAATAATCCAGATCATAGATTCATAACTCGAGCAATATATTCAAGGTCTTCAAAACTTAGGTAGGAATATAATAAGAGTGTAGGACTCACTACCCTGAGGTATTTGACAATCTGTCATTGAAAGATTGGAATAACTTGAAAAATAGGTACCAAACTTCATTGATTATGAATATGAACTTGACTGGATTCTTTGGATGGTTGACTCATGAATTTCAAGACACTAACTCTAGAATGGATGCCTCAAGTTGGAAAAACTTCCCTTGGACAAAAGCGAGAAAAAACGATGAGACTTAGGTAGCATATTATTGGCATAATTTTATGACACATGAGGCACCACAAACTATACATATTTTTGGAAGAGTAACCAAATGGAGGAGGACACAACTCAATGTAATGAGAGCATGTTCATAAGTTCATTTTAGATCCCAATGCTTGCAGAAAAAATTGAAGGATTTGCTTTGTCCAAGGGAGACTATCTTGTTTCCGATAAAAGAGAATGTATATCATGTCTCCTCTTTTGGAATAATTTTTTTTCACTTTTTCAAATTTTTAACGAGCTTGAAAAAGAATAAAAGAATGTTACGTTAGAAAGGCGGAACAAGTGTCACAGGAAAAAAAATTGGTTCCAAGCACATGGAACATATTGATACTCAGTGATACATGTGTCAAGGTGTCAGATCACAAGGGAAAAAGGATACAAGGCTTGCACCTAAGGAATGCTCTAAAGGTTTAGTAACAACAACATGAAGCTGGTATTAGGCCAAAGACACAAGGATTAGACATGCAATGCGATTACAACATGACACAACAAGACACCTTCCATGTGAATTTTTATGAGGCTAGAGAAGGTAAGCGCAGTGGTTTTTCCTTTTTAGAGAGTTTGAAAAACACTAAAAGAAGACTCGAGAGTGATCTTTTTCGTAAAGTTAGTCTCCGAGGCCCGAAAAACAATAAAATCATACCAAGGAAAACTCTTCTAGTCACTAGGTCTAGAGTATTCCTTTTTTGTAATTAGTCTAGTCGGTCCGAAAAAGGGTTAAACATATACTGAAAGGACATCTCTTCAAAAAAAAATTAACAAGTGTGACAAGGACAAGATAACTCAGCTATATTTTCAATTTTAAGGAGTCTGGAAAGATATCAACTATGGACTTACCGCATTTTTTGTAACTTAGTCCCCTGAGCCTAAAAAAGTATAAAACATAACTTAGGAGAAATCTCCCAGCAAGACATGTCTCTAGAGGCATACCTTTTTCCTGGGTAATCTATTGGCCAGAAAAGGGTTAAACTTATGCCAAGTAGATATTCCTTCTAGACTAATTAACGAGTGTGAAAGGAAGAAGGTCACTCAACAATCTTTTCATACTTAGGGAGTCTCAAAAGAGCTTAACTATGGACTGTAAGGGGTTTCCTTTTTCGTAGATAATCTCCAAGTCCCAAAAAAGAGATAAACCAAAACCATGGAGAATGGCCCTTTTTCACAAATATAGTCCCTAAGGCCCAAATAAGGGTTAAAATTATTCTTGAGAATACTCTCCTAGCAAACCTTATCTCCTAGGGCGTACATTTTCCGTAAAAATAGCCATCCAGACCGAAAAAGGGGTAAACTATCGACAGATAGATGTTCCTTAAAATTTTAGTTTGACGAGCATGAAAGGAAACGAGATCACTAAACCATCTCTTCAATTTTGGAGAGTCTGAAGAGGGATTAAAGAAGACTCTAGGGAGGATACCTTTCTTAAGTAATTTGAAGGAGACCGAAAAGGATAAATAAATTCTTGTTAGATGTCATTTTCAAAGTTTAAGTGAGATTGAAAGACAACAAACCATGCTCTTAGGGATTCCTTCAGGTATAGGCCAGAAATGATGAAGAAGAATGAGGCTTAAACACGTAGTCACGACAGGACTAAAAGGAATACCAAGTATATGGAAAACTCACAGCATGGATGCCAAAATGTAGGAAATGATCTACCTAGGGAATCCATGTAGTGGGAGGCTCTACCACCTAACTACAACACTTATAAAGTAGCATAGAAAGTTATGTGCCGCACTTCAGTGGGATTGATCCTATGGTAAAGAAAAACATTCAACAAAATACAAGATGCAAAGTGATGAGAAGCTAACCTATATGCAAGTGTCGAAAATACAACTTCACCACAGGATGATGTGAGTGTAACCCATCTCATAGAAACACCAAACCAAAAGAAAATTTTCATAAGAAAGGCTTAGATATCCCCCAAAAAGAAAATTAAACACCCAAAAATCCAAGAATGGAGAAAAAGAGGACCAAACTAGGGAAAAAAAAGCCAAAATGGTGTATAAATAGAGGTAGACAACTCATTTTAACCATTGCAAATTGGAAAATAGCCAAAGGTAAAAACAAAAACTCTTCCTTAAATTTCAAATTCAAGAAACTCTGGTGGATGAAAAGACTTCAAACTTGAACCAAGTAAGTACACATGCCCTCCTCCAAAATTTATATTCATCATTTGTTACTTTATTTTTTGTTTAGAGGATTCGCGCCCTAAAACATAAGTTAGTTATGTGTGTATGCAAGTTATTCACGCTCAACACATATATATAAGTGATATAAGAAAAACTTAGCACGTGTATATATGCGACTGACTTAAAAACAACCCACGTACATCTCTCAGAACATTGAAAAAGGCACTAACCTCAAACTTTTTCATGCATCAGGATGTATGTCCATTGGCGAGAGAGAGAGCACGAGGAGCTAGAGATATTGGTTGAAGAGGATCCCTGGGCCATTTCCATGCTAAAGTAGTGTTGAAGGTGGAAGCTCTTTCATTGCCTATTCATGACAGAACAACCCAAGTTACTAAATCATTTGATAGAATATTTGAATCTAGACGCATATGCCTTCATGCTAGAGGGCCAATCATTGAATCCTAGTATCGAGGATATATACATTTTGATCGGTCTCTTGAGGAAGGGGGAATTGGTTAACTTGAGGACGTTTCCTCCAAGAATGTACAACATAGAGGACTACATCATCATGTACTATGAGGATGGCACTGAGAAAGTAGTTTCTCAAGTGCCAATTCATAAGATATCAAGCCTCAACCTATAGATAGTGTTGTATATGATTGGGCAGATTACATGATTCACAACACTTCACCATGCCTCATGTGCATAGATGCATTGTGAAACTCAATGTTTACAGGCCACTATATTTGACTGGAGCACCAGAATTCTCACTTGTATGAAGAAACAACTGACTGACTATAGGAGAAGAACAAACAAGAACTTTGGGTTTGGGACCATGTTGTGTGCATTATTTTTTGAGAGAGTGTTAGGCCTTATCCCATGAGAGACAGTAAGAGGACATATTTCCTCCTTTTGAACATTATGCATATGGGCAACATTGATGCCTCGACAGAGAGCAAGGAGAGTCCAGGAGTAGGGATGATTTTAGGGGCTAAATTTCACTCATCGGCTAATTTTCCATGGTTTTTCCAAAAAAAAGATTCGCTATTTTAAAAATAATTCACCCAAATTCTATAGAATAAAATTATTTTACCTTAAAATTCACAAAACAATTATAAAAACTATATAAAATACTTAGAAATTTTATTATTTTTTTTAAAATATCGCCAAACATTTATAGTTGACATATGAAGGATTAGTAATATTCGCCAAGGTTTCTACATTTTAAAATAAATTTCCATCCTTAAAATCATCCATGTCCAGGAAGCATTCTACGAAAATTTCTTTGAATGGTGGGACCATCAAATCCTTGTGATCGAGGACTAACCCTATGTAGGGATCAGTTTCCTAAGGGACCCTGATATGCTTGTGCCCCCTAAAGAGGAGGGTGGAGATATAGGTACACATCATTATTTATATTTTAAAGTTATTTTATTTTTAGTTTTTAAATATTATCCTTTTTATGGTAACATCATAGTACTAACTTAGTAATATGTTATATATAGATGTGGGACCAATACGACTAGTTTAATTCACTAAGAACAAGTGTCATCCTCAACAGGATGTGGGACCATCAACAACAACAATTCCACCAGCTGGAGAGCCTTAGAGAGTATTGAGATGAGTGGAGAGGAACTTGAAAACTCTCACTCATCTTGTGTTGATGGCAGAGATTGAGGACCTACTTCATTCCATGCAGCCGCATGTTGTACGAGTACCCATGACTTGAGTTCAGCTATTCCAGCATCCTGAAAACGTCATAGTACATTACACTAGGGCCAACAGGTGTCACATACCCACTATGGCATAGTAATATTTTCACCTTTTCTCAAGGGACAGAATCCCTGAAATCCTACGGGGCTTAGCACAGGCTGTAGATGCCACCTCTGCCTCGACAAAGTCTCTGCGCAACCTCCTGGTCTTAAGGATTGTTAAGATTCTCTTATGAGCCGAAGTGACTCCTTTTGATTCCCAGCTGAGATCTCCCTTCAATTGTTCCACAAGTCCTTTCGAAAGCTCCCTTGTGCGAACAACACTAGGCATGAGCTCCACCCTCTCTGAGAGACCAAAACGATATGACCAAGGCCTATTTCCAAAGGCGCTTGTCGCAACTCGCAACTCGCAACTCGCGAGTTCATGAGTCAGGGCTCCCGACTCTTTCTTTCCAATCTTGCGATACCCAAAATGTTGATACAGGTATGGCTCTTCCCCTTTCAGTGCCTTCCTTATGCGACCGTCAGCTAGGCTAAGCGCTAGCGCCTCTCGCTGCTAGCGCCTCTCGCTACTCGCACCTTCGCGAGTTCGAGTGACCAGCCTTGGCACCTTCCCTTCATGAACCCCCGAGAGGCGATATTAGCTTTTCCTCTCGCGTTCTCTCTACTTGCCACTTCTCGAGTTGAAGGGTTGAGCTCTCGTGCTCTTACTTCATGAATCCCTGAGATGTGAGAAGTCAATAGAGCATTGACTCCTTTCTCCAGGCAACGCATGTCCGCCTTTCAATCGTGTGGGCCCCACCTTGTGGTTCTGCCATGTGTTCCTCACTTGTGCCTCGGCTCTCAGCAATTTGCGACTTCTGATGTCGAGAAGAGGTCCTCTCAACCTCTAAACTTTCGAATGCGTGATACGCGTGATAAGACCATGATCCAATAGTCCTCCTGCGACTTGGATCCAACGACTATCCTTGCTCCTCGTGATTATGCCACTCGTGACTTGGAGCGCCCAACTCCTGGGCTCTCACCTTGTGAATCTCTGAGTTCATGAGATCCATAGATCTCTGCCACCTGTCCTCCTTAGATGGACGGTCCCGATCTTCTCGTGACTTCACTACTCGCGACTCGGAGCACCCAACTCCTGGACTCTCACCTTGCGAATCTCTGAGTTCACAAGATCCCTAGATCTCTGTCACCTGTCCTCCTCAGATGGATGATCCTGATTTTCTCGTGACTTTTCTACTCGCGACTCAGAGCACGCAACTCCTAGACTCTCACCTTGTGAACCTCCAAGTTCACGAGATCCCTAGATCTCTGCCACTTGTCCTCCTCAGATGGATGGTCCCAATCTTCTCGCGACTTCACTACTCGCGACTCAGAGAACCCAACTCCTGGACTCTCACCTTGCAAACCTCCAAGTACACGAGATCCCTAGATCTCTACCACCTGTCCTCCTCAGATGGATGGTCCCGATATTCT
This sequence comes from Picea mariana, assembly GCA_032191745.1. Taxonomy (NCBI): domain Eukaryota; kingdom Viridiplantae; phylum Streptophyta; class Pinopsida; order Pinales; family Pinaceae; genus Picea; species Picea mariana. The sequence continues at coordinate 20,846 of JASDQU010205291.1, forward strand.
CGTGACTTCGCTACTCACGACTCGAAGCACCAAACTCCTGGACTCTCACCTTGCAAACCTCCGAGTTCACAAGATCCCTAGATCTCTGCCACTTGTCCTCCTCAGATGGATGGTTCAGATCTATTCTTGCCTTTTTAGGACTTCTGATGTTGAGGGCCCAGACTCTTGTCCTCTAGACTCCCGAATGTCGAAATCCCGATGTCGACTCCTTCTCGAGAATTTTGCTTCGTCTGCTCTTCACGTGAGGTTTAAACCTCGTGTGACTCTCAACAGATCCAACAGATGTCGAGTTTTCTAACTAAGATCTGATGGTTCATATTAGTCCCATGTTGTGCACTCTCCCACTATCCCCTGGACGTGGAAAAACCAACGGTCCAGATACTCTCACGGACCTTGGGGATATACGGTCCCAATTTCTTCGCTACTCATGAAGATAAAGGAAGAGGTTTAAGGCATGTAACGCCCTTATTTCTTCCTCCAACCTAATGATCGTGAATGACCTCAGATTTTCTGACGAGATCTCATTTGTCGATCGATATTTATTCATACACTTCCATTTCGGGACTTCGCAAGTCAGGGTTTCAGGACTTGCGGATGCAGGGGATTACGCCTTTGGGTATTCTGGTTACTAAAATGTTGAAATACCGAAGTAAACAGGGGCCATTCTCCCTCTTGTAGGTTTTTGGGACTTACGCTGAAAAATCCTCCAACAGACTCTTGGTTCGACTATCCAAAAAGGTATTTTTGCAGGGAGATCTATACGGGGCATTCCTAGAGACAGATAAGGGAAATAATTTCCCAAGAATAGGCTTGAAGTCTAAATTGGTTCAATATATATATATATATATATATATATATATATATATATATATATACTTTTATCTATAACATAAGCCATGTAGGGTTTTTCTACTACAGGCATACAACTACCATTTCTGATCAAACACCACACAGATAGTTTTATACTGAAACCCTTCATAATTTCACAGCTTATGAGCATAAATGTCAGAATATACATTTCAAGATACAAGATGTAAAACACTTATCAGAAATAACACCAGAAGTGAGTGCAACTGCTAAGAGGGGTCCTCATTTCCACCCAACCGTAGGCTCAGCGATTCCAATAGGATTTACCACTAGCCACCCCCGAGCTGAGACCACGATGTTGCGAGACTGCGTCTCTATTTGCTAGTGACTGAGAACGAGGGTTACTCTCCCCCTTCTCTGCTATCACTTGCTCTGTATTTTCCAGAGTTATCTTCCTTCTCTCACGTCTGCCCCCTTCTTGCTTCTCCCTCATGTCTTTTTCCTCTTGCGAGGTTGCGTGTGGCGCGATTTCCCTCACACTGGTCAGGCCTGATGGCTCTATGGATGGGCAGTTCACCCCCCATCCCTCATTACTCATGAGGAGCCATTTACCTACCAATCCTGGTGAGTACTTTAATTTGGGGCCAACAAGCCGCTCTTGGTTCTCCGGGCCAGTGAAGTCCAAATACGATATTGGTTTTGGTGGAAGTTAACGCCACCTTTCCAGGTGCCTTCCACCACCTTTCTTCAGCCATCGTGGTCTCTTATTCAGCATATCCCCTCTCAGCAGTCCTCCAATATATATATATTCATATTATTATTCACATTCATCGACCTTTTTCACAAGGTCCAGTCACATCACACATTCACATTTTTGAGTTTGCCACAGTTCTTGGCCAATATAGTTATTTTTACAAACTGGGGGAAACAGGGTTTTACAATTCCCTCCCCCTTAAAGGAACATCGTCCTCGATGTTCTTATCTATCAACATGACATGCATGTACATAAGTAAACAAAATTGGATATGCCTATCTCATGGCATCCTCCATTTTGCATGTAGCCTCATCTAGGCCAAAATGTCTCTACTACACCTTGACCTATGCAATGGTTCGGTTCCAGAGCAGGGTTTCCTTTCTGTCCAATATGCACTGAGGTTCTGGTAGAAATTCTCCCTCCGGTTCCACCTGGATCACAGACCAGTCAATTATATGATTAGCATCATGTACATATTTCTTT
>JASDQU010205292.1:14967-26066 GCA_032191745.1 Picea mariana
AGGACGAGCCAGGGTCAGGTGAACAAAAGGAAGAAGGTCCACAATAGGAAATCGACATCTCAACGGCTGATGATCAAGTAAGTATCGAGCCTACCCACCGATGGTTCAATTTCAATCGGTACTCAACTCCCCAATGTGCAACAAACAGAAGCCAGGAATTCAGAACACAGGGAGGAAGTTCAAGAACCCAATATTGAACAAATATATACCATCGGGAGTCTAGTGAATAGACTCACCTAGGGAGATCAACAAATCCCCGAACCCGTGGATGAAGTAATCAACATACACGCCATCCCTTATGACTGGAAAAGAAAATCTATCATGTAGAGAACCACCAAGAAGAGGAGGATCATTCTAGATCGCTCCATCCTCATCACCACGGAGGAAAATTTGATAAATACAGAGCATGCCAAAACATCTGAACTTATTGGCGCAGGGATGGAAATCTCAGATGTCACCCTAGACAGAGCAAAAAGGGATTAAGAGGAATTGGTCTTTGCCCTGAAATATTTAGAACATTTGGACCATTTGAAAAATTATTACCAAGATACCACATGAGCTACGTTGTTCCTGAGGAACGAGTTCCAAGAAACCTATAATAAATTTGCAAACGAGTGGCATCTGTTCACTACAAGAATAGTCGAGTACCAAGAAGACGCCCTCATGGCACTGGAAACGTGTAAATATATGGAGAGGTGGTATGAGAAAGCGCACCAAGACGTGGAAAGGATTGACTACATCAATGTCATTCAGCAGGGCTGAGACGTCGAAGAGCACGAAATTCGAGTACTCAAAGATAGTAGCATCGACCGCATAAAGAAATTGGATGAATACTAGGTGAGAATGGCCCAAGAGCTTCATAAAGAGATCTAGGAAAAGTGGGTTGAGTGCAAAAAGAATTGGACCAAGGCCAAACCAGCAATGAGATACATTGGCCTTCCGGAATTCGGCACACCTGATGACTTTTTCAACTTGCGCAACATCGTCAAATTACATATCGAAATAGACTCATCGTGGGCTGTGGAGATAACAAAGGTGGTGAACATGGCACCAGGACAAGTGGAACGGTTCACGGAGCACCCGATCAAGGCTCGAACAGTGCTACAAAAGTTAAGTGCTAAAATAGTCAAATATCAGGCACATGCAATAGAGATCAAGGAGATCCTTTCAGCCCTGATGGATCAACACAGGTTTTTGTACACTAACACATGCGAGGATCTTTTTGTCCATTGGTCAGAGTACAAGAAGAGTCATCCGCTCAAATGAAACCATTAGATGACTTTTGAAAACTGAAAGAATAAAGCACCATGTGGCGAGTTTTGTTTTACTTAGCTTCAGTTTAATTGTTATTTTTAGTTAATTTTATGTTATAAATAAGAGCATTGATTGGTTAGTTAGAAGTCGATGGTTGTTGCAAAGACCCTCATTTGTTTGTTTTGTTAAGAACTATTTCAGAGTTGCCTTTAATTGAGAAGTCCTTTTTGGGACGAGAGACAAGTTTGTGTGTTTTCATCAAAAGTGTGTATGATTGGATGTGGAGAAGAATTATTTCTTATTTCGTCTCATGAATGGATGTTGTAACGAATAAGAACTACTAAATCTGTTGATAAGTTATATGATGCAATGTTTTACAGTTCTTTTCTTTAATTATGAAGATAAATCGTTGTGTTATTATGTAATCGATGATTAGAGTTAAGTGAATTATTTTACTTTCCAGCGTTTATCGCATGCTTGTTTTCTTCTGATAAATTGTATCTCAGTTAGTAATTGGAATACCAACACGGCTAATGTATTAGTACTAGGCATGTGGTAGAGAATCATTGTATGCATGCTAGAGTGAAAGGGTTATACCAAGCTCATATTCTTCTCCAGTAGTTAAGATTGTTCCCACTTTGTTACCTAGTTGGTTTATACCGACTTTTATCTTATATCGGTTCCACCTAAGATAAAATACAAAAAGAGAACATCTGAAACGAAGGAGAAACCTTCATAAGAGAATGTAAAGCCCTTCGATTAATTGGCCGGATCGCAAGATCTGGAGAACCATTCCACCATTAAACGTTGCAGAGTCTAATTGGGCCTTGGTGGCGGATTTGGTTCCTATTGTTGAGTTAAATGGATTTAGGACCCCTCAACACATCCATAGGTCTGCAGTAATCTTGATATTTTTGGAGGAAAGTATCATTCATGCCATCCCAAGATAAGATAGTTTGCTCTCCTAGGCTAATAAACCACCTTAATGCTGAGTCTTTAAGTGTGGATGGAAAGAGTTTTAGTTTTTGTGCATTATCAGTGTAATTATAACTCCTACATAGTATATCAAATTCAAACAAAAATGAATCAGGATCTTCTATTAACTTATCATGGAAGTGAGGTAGTGAGGATAGTGGAATATTCTTCATAGAAACATCTATGGTGATGTCTAATATTTGGAATCCAAATGTCTTTGTTTCGTTGTTTTCATTTCCCTCTTCATCTGCCATATCTCCATATAGCACGTTGTAGGGTGCTAGTGATGTCTCCCCACTAAGTGATGGTTCAACCACTGGGTTGTTTGGTATATCCAACTATTCCAATACCTTGTGTTACACATTATTTTTGTCATCCATATGACCTTTAATGATGTAAACCTATATGCTTCCTTCAGAGGGGTCAGTGGTCTGAATTCCTGAAGAAAGAAGGGAGAAGAACTTTTACTGAGAGAAGAAGTTGTATTTTCCTTTGTAAAAACCCTATTATGGAAGATTTATGCAGGTTGCACTATACACAGGGTGCGGAAATTCCTAATTTTCACACCTTTCTCTATATCTAGGTTGCAAAGTTTCCGAAGGTTGCTCTATAGCTAGGGTGTGAATATTATTGTGAGTGGGAAAAACAAGTGTCTTCTCGATGCTTCTAGAAGGATAAGCTTCTATGGTGAGGTGGCCTCTAAACGGTTTGGATCTTACTCGCTTTCATGATTTAGTGGGATCATCCTAACCTTCTCAACTTATCCTCTTCAACTTATAAAAGGAGAGGAGCTCTCATGGAGAAATTTAGATTGGCTTGTTATTGAGTTTTGTAGCTTGGAGTTTTTTGAGCTTGTATATTGGCTTTGATATTTGCTTTGTCAAGATAGATTGTGAGTAGCTATCAGATCTAATGTCTCAGAATCTGTGGGTTAGAAGTGTGTGGGAAGCAAGGAACTATTGGAAGGAACTTGAAAATAGTCATGATGGAAGAATTGTGACTATTGATCAAATTTCATTCATCAGTCCTTACTGGATGACCTCCCTAAATAGTTCTTATATGCAGACGGTATTGCCCCCGCCATTGCCCCCGCCATAGGTTAATTATGTAGCAGTGTCTCCCATGCCTTCAACTACTGATGAAGATGAGTCTCTCACTGTAAGATCAGTCTCTTATGGCTCAGATCCAGTAGTTGACATTGTGATCTCTTTGATAGGGCTATTAGAGCCTAGTCTCCTTACCCATGTCGTGACCCTCGACATGTGTCCCTTCCAGAGTGTGTCTCTTCCGTCCAGTGAAGATCTCTTGGAATCCATGACCAAGTTTTGTCCCTTGACCTGGTGTCCTCCTAGAGTGTTGTCCTCTTGGAAGCCATGATCAAGAAGAGTAGTTTTGAGCATGCTTTTTTTATTTCAAGCTCATTAAAAAATGAAACCAGCTTTGAGCATGCTTTTCATATTTCAATCTCATTAAAAAATGAAACCAGCTTTGAGCATGGTTTTCTGATTTCAAGCTCGTTAAAAAATGAAACCAGCTACAAGGATAGTTTTTTCGTCTCTGTGGAAGCCTCGTTAAAAAATTAAACAGAGGTTAAGAGCCTAGTTCATATTTCTGTGTTAAGCTTGTTAAAAACTGAAATAGAGGTCTAGGGATTGAACCTAGATTCGCAAGCATAGTTCTTGATCCTGTGTCAATCTCGTTAAAAAATGTAACATATTTTTCCCCTCTTCGATTGAGTCAAGTGCTTCGTTATGTATAGTATTTGAAGCTTCTTTTCATCCTCCTATGTAGTTGGACAAAACGAAGCTTGGAAGGAAATGATTTCAGCTAATGGACTTCATGCTGAAATTATGTCGCTAGCTTCTTAAGTTGGGGGCTAAGTACCAACCATCCCTTTGTTATGCATTGGGAAGTCCAAGCATAGTTTTCTATGGTTCAAGCTTGTGTAAAAAAGAAACCACCTACCTCAAGCATAGTTTCCTCTAGTTCAAGCTTGTGTAAAAATGAAACCAGGTTCAAGCATAGTTTTGGCTAGTTTCAAGATTGTGTAAAACTAAAATCTATCCCAAGCATAGTTTTGTTTTGTTTTAAAGCTTGCGTAAAAATGAAAACAATCGTGAGCTTAGTCTTTGTTCTTTCTCATGATCGTAAATACATGAAAGTAAGTTACCGAGCTTAGTCTTTGTTCTTTCTCGTGCTCGTAAATACGTGAGAATGTAACCGAGTATACTTTTATCACTTTTTCGGACTCGTAAAGGTTATACAAAAAAGGAACCCCCTGGAGTTCCCTTTAAGCTCTTTTCAAACTCTCTAAACATGAAAATATTGTCAAGCGATCTTGTTATTTTCACACTCGTTAAAGTATTAGAAAGTGTGTCTATTGAGTGTCAGTTTATGTCTTTTTTGGTCTCTTCAGACTAACTTACGAAAAATGAACTGAGAGAGTTCTCTTTAAGTGTTTTTTAGACTCTCTAAACGTGAAAAACACCCAATTTTTCTCTCTTTGGACTCGTAAAACAAACATCGAAAGGCCCATATGGGATCGAACCACTCCTTCCTAGGGTTTGTTAAACATACTCCGAAGGATGAGCTTACATCAACAAAAATATGTTATCCTCCTCAAGCTTGTGTAAGAATAAAGAGGTAATCGCCAAAAATGGTGGGGGGGAAATTGGGAAAGAAATGTATCTAAACCTGTATTTTATGGAAGAGTTTCTTCTAAACATAACACCCTTTCACTCGCTTTGTGACTAGGTTGGAACATCCACTTATCTCTTGATCATACTCCTTTATAAGATTACAAATTGGTTTTTGAACCTTGTTGTTGAGTCAATGTTTCCAAGACAGTTGTTGTGTCGTCAATATGTTCAAAGAGAATTTCAACACGGAAAGCCTTCTATTGCATCGTCAATTTCTGCAGTCCTTAATCCTTCTATTGAGTCGGCCATCCCTAATTCAGTCCTGAATCATTTTTTACTCTGATCTACCTCAAATATTTTTACCCGTTTCGTGTCATTGATGTGGGATACATTAAGGCCCTCCTCTGACTAGTATTTTCCTGTCGACTTCAACTCATTATCCAGGAATTAGACTTAGAAATTGATTGGTACTTTGGAACTTGCATGCCTCAATGGAAAGTTTCCTCGCTTTCGACAGTGGGTTTTCATTATTGACCCCTGATCGGAAGATTTCACTGAGTGTTCGACTTCAGCTCATTAATTCACATTCATTGGACTGTACTAGAGTACCTTGGGAATCATTGACATTAATGGTGATTTCCCTTGCACTTGTTAATGGTATTCATTTATAATGACCAGTAATCAAGTGGTTTCTACCATGTTCGACTTCATCCCATGTATTCGCATGGTTAGATTCATACTATAGAGTGGTGGAGATGAAGACCTTGGATCGTTTCTGATATATTCAGGTTGTGTTGGAGTATATTCAGTTTGTACTGTTGCATAGATTCACATTGTACGTCTCGTGTCTATGTTCAAATTTGAGTCTTTAACACATAGATCCACATTGTATTTTTGGTGGCTATGTTCAGATTTCAGTCATATTGGCATGGATCCACAGTGTATGTTTGGTGTCCATGACCTGCCTTACTTGACATGGATCTTTTCATGTCGACATTTATGCTTTGAGCCATTTGTATTCTAAGTGTGGGAATTCCTACCTTAGTGATGATGTATTATTGCACTGTATTTCCTTGTTTGTTGGCAGGTTTCCGACCGACTGTTCCGTGTTCCCTACACACACTCGACAAGGTATTTCATCTATCACTCTATTCTAACTTCATACTTTGAGGGGCTCTCTATTACACATTATTTTCGTCATCCCTATGATCGTTAATGATGTAAACCTATATGTTTCCTTCAGAGGGGTCAATGGCCTGAATTCTTGAAGAAAGAAGGGAGAAGAACTTTTACTAAGAGAAGAAGTTGTATTTTCCTTTGTAAAAACCCTATTAAGGAAGATTTCCGCAGGTTGCACTATACACAGGGTGTGGAAATGCCTAATTTCTACACCTTGCTCTATAGCTAGTTTGTGGAGCTTTCGCAAGTTGCTCTATAGCTAGGGTGCGAAAATTCTTGTACGTGGGAATAATGAGCATCTTCTCGATCCTTCTAGAAGGAGAAGATTCTATGGTGAGGTGGCCTTCGAATGGTTTGGATCTTACTTGCTTTCATGATTTAGTGGGATCATCCTAACCTCCTCACCTTATCCTCTTCAGCTTATAANCTTGTTATTGAGTTTTGTAGCTTGGAGCTTTTTGAGCTTGTATATTGGCTTTGATCTTTGCTTTATCAAGATATATTGTGAATAGCTATCAGATCTAGAGTCTCAGCATTTGTGGGTTAGAAGTGTGTGGGAAGCAAGGAACTGTTGGAAGGAACCTGACAACATCAAGGCATCTGGTTGTATCTTTCTTCCATATTCTTTAATAAAGATATACTTTTCTTTCCTATATGAATGTTCTTTGTCCATGTTGTATGATTCCTTTATCACGTACATAGTTTCATATCGAATAGAATCTATTATTCGTGTCTTCGTTGGCTTGTGTTTATTTGCATATATTTCTCCATAAGCCTCACGACAGAGCTTGGATTGCATTGGTGAAGTCAGATCTTCGATATATAAAATGTATGTTATAGATCCATTTCTAATTTGATAATTGAAATCTAAGGAAAGAGTAGTGTATTGTCTTGTTTTGTTCTAGTTTCGTAGTGAATCTAGGGGGATTGATTTGTGTCTGCACTTAAGAATTAGCCCGATAACAAAATTGGAAACAATCCATCTCATACGTTGATTGTGAGAAGGTTTTGTTTTCTTGCTTGCTTACTAGATTTTTAGCATGTGTTGTTTGTTTTCCCTAGCAGACTCTAGGTTGGATATTTAATTAATGGCATCAGTTCCTGAAACGACCAATGAAGGAACCGTTGCTCCAAAGGAACCTTTTGTTTTTCCTTCTTATAGAAAAATTGGTCCTCCTCACATCGCTACTTTGAGCCTTCCAAGCCTAACGATTGGATTTCTGGTGTGGTTTTTTTCCACTCAGGTAATCCCGAATGAAGCTAGTGCTTCAGTCATAAGCACTTCACCCCAAGAGCATCAACCTCATGTTGATCCTTCACTGTCTTCACCAGTAAGATCTTCTTCATCTTCTTCACTTGCAAGGTCTTCTTCCATTTCATCATATTCACCGAGTGAAATCTCTCAAGCCAGTAACCCAGTGGATAAGAAGAAGAAGAAAAGGAAGATTAAGAAGAAGAAAAATAAGAAAGGGTCCGAACTTCCAACCACTATTGGACATGTTGGAAAGAAATGAGTTATCGTTAATCATGTTGGGAGTGTTGATGATGTCAAGATCTCCCAAACAACCCACAAGACCAGGTACCCTTGCAGACTTTGTAAGGGTAGCCATCTTCTTAAGGATTTCCCTGGTTTATCCAAGTTTGTAGAAGCATGGTCTACACACCCTCGCCAACCCATGTCATCAGCCTCTAAACAACATGTTGATGACCTCCCATCAACTAGTCAAGATAGCATTGGGAAAAGAAAAGTAAAGTCAATTTCCAGTGTATGTTATGCAAAGGGAATCATCTAACTCACCTTTTCCCTCATATGGACAAAGCCTCAAAATTCCTAGAAGACATGATTGTTTCACAGCCTCTTCCAGTTTCTTATTGCAAGCTTACTCTTGACCCATTTGTAGTTGATGGAATGATCAATCCGGTCCATTTGTCGGTCAGTCCAGTTGATCATGCAGTCAATATGGTCACATCCTTAGTTGAGCTAGTTGACAAAGTGGTCAATCCGATCCCATCCTCAGTCGATCTCACTCTCCTATTAGAGAGTGAAACCCAAGCAGTCGATCCGTTTCCACCCATCGACCCCATTTTCCCCTTGGAGAATGAAACCCAAGTGGTCAATCTGATCTTGTCATCAATTGATCCTACTCTCCCGATTGAGAGAAAACCCAATGATGCCCATCTTTTTCTCGTTGATACAGAATCTACCATGCCGGGGGGAACTCCTCCTTTTCCTGCGGAAACCCCTCCCCTCCAAGTAATGAGGCCATCCTTTTTAATTGGGGTGTGATAATTAGACCTCGTCTTCCCTCTCACATTCCTTTCCAGATTACAGTGCAGGTTTGTGGTCGGGACGTTCCTCAGACACTGGTAGATGAAGGTGCGTCCATTAGTATTTTCTCCTCTATTTCTTGGAAAGCTTTGGGTTGTCCTCAACTTTCCCCAGTTATGCAGAATCTGTTATCTTTTAACAAAGGAATCAGTCAACCTTTAGGGACCCTTCCTCAGTTTCCCGCAACTTTGGGAGGGAAAGCTGCTTTTATTGATGTCATGGTAGTCCAGGACCCCTTGGATTTTTCTTTACTACTTGGACAAGATTATTTCTATGCCATGAAAGCTATTGTGTCCACTCTTTTTCATGTGATATATTTCCCTCACGATGGAAAAATTGTGACTATTGATCAACTTTCATTCATCAGTCCTTACTTGATGACCTACCTAAATGGTTCTTATATGCAGACGGTATTGCCCCCGCCACAGGTTAATTATGTGGTGGTGTCTCCCATGCCTTCAACTATTGATGAAGATGAGTCTCTCACTGTAAACTCAGTCTCTTATGACTTGGGTCTGGTAGTTGACATGGTGATATTTTCTATGGGGCTATTGGAGCCTGATCTCCTTACCCCTGTCGCGACCCTCAACATGTGTTCCTTTTAGAGTGTGTCTCTTTCGTCCAGTGAATATCTCTTGGAAGCCATGATCGAGTTTTGTCCCTTCACCTGGTGTCCTCTCAGAGCGTTGTCCTCTTGGAAGCCATGATCAAGAAGAGTATATTTGAGCATGTTTTTCTGATCTCAAGATCATTAAAAAATGAAACCAGCTTTGAGCATGCTTTTCTGATTTCAAGCTCATTAAAAAATGAAACCAGCTGTGAGCATGCTTTTCTAATTTCAAGCTCGTTAAAAAATGAAACCAGCTACTAGGATAGTTTTTTGGTCTCTATGGCAACCTCATTAAAAAATGAAACAGAGGTTAAGAGAATAGTTCCTATTTCTATGTTAAGCTCAATAAAAAATGAAACAAAGGTCTGGGGATTGAACTTGGATTCATGAGCATAGTTCTTTCTCATGTATCAAGCTCATTAAAAAATGAAATAAATTTTTCCCCACTTCGATTGAGTCAAGAGATTCTTTATGTATAGTATTTGAAGATTCTTTTCATCCTCCTATGTAGTTGGACGAAATGAAGCTTGGGGGGGAATTATTTTGGCTACTAGACTTCATGCTGAAGTTATGTCGCTAGCTTTCTAAGCTGGTGGCTAAGTACCAACCATCCTTGTGTTATGCGTTGGGAAGTCCAAGCATAGTTTTATATGGTTCAAGCTTGTGTAAAAATGAAACCACCTACCTCAAGCATAGTTTCCTCTAGTTCAAGCTTGTGTAAAAATGAAACCAGGTTCAAGCATAGTTTTGGCTAGTTTCAAGCTTGTGTAAAAATAAAATCTATCCCAAGCATAGTTTTGTTTTGTTTTAAAGCTTGCGTAAAAATGAAAACAATCCTGAGCTTAGTCTTTGTTCTTTCTCATGCTCGTAAATACATGAGAATAAGTTACCGAGCTTAGTATTTGTTCTTTCTCGTGCTCGTAAATACGTGAGAATGTAACCAAGTATACTTTTATCACTTTTTCGGACTCGTAAAGATTATACAAAAAAGGAACCCCCTAGAGTTCCCTTTAAGCACTTTTCAGACTCTCCAAACATGAAACAATTGTCGAGTGATCTTGTTCTTTTCACTCTCGTTAAAGTATTATAAAGTGCGTCTGTTGAGTGATAGTTTATCTCTTTTTCGGTCTCTTCAAACTAACATATGAAAAATGAACTGAGAGAGTTATCATTAAGTGTTTTCAGACTCTCTTAACGTGAAAAACCCTCAATTTTTATCTCTTTGGACTCGTAAAACAAACATCAAAAGGCCTATATGGGACCAAACCACTCCTTCCTAGGGTTTGTTAAACATACTCTGAAGGACTCATCCGAAGGATGAGCTTACATCAACAAGCATATGTTATCCTCTTCAAGATTGCGTAAAAATAAAGAGGTACTCTCCAGAAATGGTGGGGGGGGGGATTGGGAAAGAAATGTATCTAAACCTATATTCTATGGAAGAGCTTCTTCTGAACATGACACCCTTTCACTTGCTTTGTGCCTAGGTTGGAAAATCCACTTGTCTCTTGATCATACTCCTTCATAAGATTAAAAATTGGTCTGTGATCCCTTTTGTTGAGTCAGTGTTTCCAAGACAGTTGTTGTGTCGTCAATATGTTCAAAGCGAATTTCAACCCGGAAATCCTTCTATTGCATCAGCCATTTTTACAGTCCTTAAGCCTTCTATCGCATCGGCCATCCCTGAGTCGGTCCTAAATCATTTATTACTCTGATCTACCTCAAATATTTTTACCTTTTTCATGTCATTGATGTGGGATACATTAAGGCCCTCCTGTGATTAGTCGTTTCCTATCGACTTCAACTCATTATCCAAGAATTAGACTTAGAAATTGATTGGTACCTTGGAACTTGCATGCCTCAATGGCAAGGTTCCTTGCTTTCCACAGTGGGTTTTCATTATTGACCCCTGATTGAGAGATTTCGCTGAGTGTTCGACTTCAGCTCATTAATTCACATTCTTTGGATTGTACTAGAGTACCTTGGGAGTCATTGACCTTAATGGTGATTTCCCTCACACTTGTTAACGATATTCATTAATAACCAGTAATCAAGTGGTTTCTACTATGTTCGACTTCAACACATGTATTCGCATCGTTAGATTCGTACTATA
>JASDQU010205293.1:18555-31071 GCA_032191745.1 Picea mariana
TTCTCGTCTGCGCCTTTCTCTCTATCAGTCTCTGCATAATATTTTTGCTCGGTGCTCGCTCGCCTCTCCTACTTTCGAACCTTCACACCAACATGTGGTGGAGGTCACGAGCTCCATGCTCCTACCCAAATTGCATCTCAGAAGAGCTCCGAGAGTAGTTTCGAGCACTCCAAACAGACAATAGGAGGATGGAGGAATGTGCAGATGCACGACATCGAGATCTTCAGCGTGAAAATCAGGGGATACGCGAGGATTTGGCAGGCCTTTAGACACAGTTGCAGTAGCAAGAAATCTGTCATAATGAAGAATTGGCGATAGTTCTAAGGGGAGTCGCTCCCATAACCTTCAACGGTTTGTTGTTCAAACACTCATGGATGTTGCGGCTTTCTCTTAGTTTCCTCTTCTGGATTTTCAGACCGCTCGTCCTCCACCCAGGTTGTCTCTTCGCCTTTGCTCTTCCCGTCCACGCCTTTCTTTCTATCAGTCTCTGCATAATCTGCTTGCTCAGTGCTCGCTCGCCTCTCCTACTCCCGAACCTTCACACCAACATGTGGCAGAGGTCACGAGCTCCATGCTCTTGCCCAAATTGCATCTCAAAAGAGCTCCGAGAGCAATTTCAAGCACTCCGAACAGACTGTAGGAGGATGGACGAGCGTGCAGACGCATGACATCAAGATCTTCAGCGTGAAAATCAGGGGATACGCGAGGATTTGGCAGGCCTTCAGACACAGTTGCAGTAGCAAGAAATCCGTCATAATCAAGAATTGGCGATAGTTCTAAGGGGAGTCAATAGACAGCTTGGGGTTGTTACCCAACAATTGGGAAATCCTCAGCAACTAGTGAACTCAGTGGGCACTGGCAAATCTCGACTCCCCTCTTCTTTTCATTCTGCGGCCAGTAATGACCATCATGCTCCCATAGCTCCAGGATTCGCAGGTCGCCATCATGCAGAGGAGAACCAAGATCGCCACTACGCAGAGGAGAACCCAGCAGAGGTGAATCCAGAAGCTCGATCGACGAAATAACAAGAAGATCCTGCCGAGCCTCATAATTATTAATCAGGTCTTTTATGAAATGCAAATTTTTGTTGTTGTTAAATGTGTACATCGACATTTTTACATGGCAGAACTGCAGCTCATATGGTCAAGTTGATATAGTTTTCTTAGACCTCGATAGACAATTAAGCTCTTTCGGAAGCAGCTGAGGTGCTTACACCCTGCCACATGTATTTTTTGAAATTTTGTGGCCATCTTTTTAATATAAAAATTCCCTAACCGTTTTTGTTAAAAAAAATAAAAAAAAAATTGAAGGAGAATTAAAAAGAAAAAAGAGAGGTGGGTTTGCCCACTTATTAAGTTACTCCCTTGTTCCTTTTAATAATAACCAATAATAAGCATTTAGTGACAAAACATCAATGGTAATATATGTTCACATATTGATGTATATACACATTAATGGCTATATATGTCTAATACATGGTATGTAAATGCTATGTAATTAATGTTGTGTAAATTAATTATTATTATTAGAGTGAATTAATAGATAACAAAGTCAACATTTGGTATTGAGTTCGTTTTTTTTCTTGAGACAAAGCTTCACCCTAATCCACTCATTTTTTCGAAATTTTGACCATATGGATCAAAACTTTTTAAGCAAAGTGTCATGGTTGAAGTTCCCATCAATTAAATGGAACTATGACTTCTAGCCAAATTTCTATCATATTTGGGGGACAATTTTCACCAAAAAAATGAGTGGGTGTGTCCACTTATTAATTTAGTCCCTTATTCCTTGTAACTAAGGAAAACAATAAGCACCCAACAATGAAGCATTAATGACAATTATTTTCTGTATATACATTGTTACCATACACTCAAGAAATATAGGTGTCTCTTTCATGATGCATTTTGAATATAAAAAGTAAGCTCATCTTGTAACAAAATACTACTTTTTTTTACCACAAATTTAATAAAAATTCAATAAAATGTTCAAGAATTTTCAAAATTTCATAAAAATTTCAAGCATAATGTGAGTTTCACCATGATCCAAACTCAATTCAGCTAACAAAAATTTCAAAAATGTTCAAAGTTTCATAAAAATTGAAATTTTAAACATGATAAGAGTTCCACCATAATTTACACTCTATACATAATAGAAAAAACAAATTAGTTCAAAATCAAAAGACACGTGTACTTCTCTAACAAGCAATTTAGAGAATATGACCCAATGAGGAATTTATGTGGAATCCTTAGTCTTTGCGAACTTCAAATCATACCAACAACTTGCAATTTGCCACGTCATCTTCGTGACTTTCTCTACTTCTAGAGGCGGTTTTGGCGTTGAAAAGGGAGTATGAGAATAATACGGGGCATATTTTCGCATGTTTGTACGTCACATGCATATCGCTTTACGAAATTAAGAATCCGTGAACAAACATGACTCCACCCATCTTAACTCGTTATCCAAATTACGTGCCCAACAAGACTAGAATATGGAGAGATTTAAGTTGAATATAAACCTCTCAGTGTTCGAATATTTTTTCAATTCCAAATTTGAGAGCATTATGAAATTTGGTGACCTTAAATCTTTAGGTTTGGGATTATCAATTTTTTGTTTTCTTCTTATTTTAATTTTAAATTGGTTTGATGTTGTTATGGTTGTTAAGGATGTTCATGTTTTAATGTTTGTACATTTGTTTGCAAAGTTTTTCATGGTTTAGTCAATTGGGTTAAGCGTGGGTGGTTGGGAGGAATGATTATTATCCTTACCATCTGGGTTCAATTTTCGCAAGTGATATGTTGAACTCAAAATGAGTATATTGTTGTGATGACTTTGAGCCATGTTGTTGACCGGCCTTGTGCCCTGAAGATTCTAGGGTTTACTCTGTGTACAATCCTTGAAATGAGGGGAAGTACTTGGAGTTTTCCCCGTGCTTTATAACTTGGAAAAAAAGAAGAAGATTGTTCATGGTTTAATTTATAATAATAATAATAATCTAATTTTAAGGTCATGACCAAGTTAGACACTAAATTGGTGTATGAGACCCGGGCCTTGTTTGTGGGATAAGGGACCCCCTCTGTGCAACGTCGATTTGACTGCTAAAGTCTATGGAGGTGTACATACCCTACCCCCCTCTAGATTTGAACCTCTGGATTACCATGTGCTTGCCCTTCATAGGGAGATTTGGCATTCCTGCACTCCTCATCCACCTCTAGAACTCAGTGGCCTTCACCCCCTTTAAATTTGCCATGTAATAAACACCTACTTCCATGAAATTTCATATCCTCTCTTTGCATTCATGTGACCTCAATTAGACAACATTTCACAACCAACAAGGAACATTGTTAAGAGTCATGAAAACATAGTTGTCGACCCTCTATATCTAATTATGTAGGATGACTCTTCTCTCTGAATCTTTTGCAAGTTGTAAAAGGTTTTAAATACACCATTGTCGTCCCTGCATATTTAACTATTGTTGACCCTCTATATTTAACTATGCTCAATGACACAAAGTTTTGCAACTCACACACCTATTGTCTTGTCTTGTAACTAGAATTGAACAAGGAAGAAGATGGTGATTACACATTTTGTTGTCTTGGAACTGAAACATTGTTGAATGGGGAAGAGTAGGGTAGTTACATTCACCTATCTCGCGGAATGATAGAGGCATTTTTAAGTTTAAAATTTCATCATTTGAGGAATAAAGAAGAAAGTAAGCCAAATGAGGATAGCAAATACAATCATTGACTCTACAATTCTACCTTTTAGTGTTTTAGGTATTTTTGCTATATACTTTTTGAGCTTTGCCCTTTTCAATATACTTTCATTTGGTTTTCCATATACATATCTATTGATCCTATGACGACCATATCCTCACAAGCAATATATTCAATATATTACTTGTTAGTCCCTACCCCCGGCCAAGGCAGGGACTGTAAATTTCGCCTCGCGGTCAACACCCTTTGACTATCCATTAGTTAGTGCATTTCGCTACAATAATGGGTGCATTTTTCTTCACCACTTATTAATTCATTCATTTTTTCTCAAATTTTATATTAATTCTATTTATTTTTAAAAACAAAATTATTTTCTTATTTATACAATTTCCCAGATGTAATTTTGGATTGGTTGAGGGTTGTTTGATTTGACTTTATTTCCCTGTTGTGCGCTATTTTTTTTAATGGAATTGTCAGAAATAAAATTTATTTAATAAAAACAATTAACTTAGTGGGTGTTATGTACTGCTTGCAATCTGACAATGTTGCAAAACAATTGAATGCTTTGACGCTGCAATTGATATGTTGCAGGTTCACCATAAGGGAAATGCACGGCACTAATGACAGCGATGAAGGGTAGGGTAATCCACTCGACATGTTGCATGGAGCCACGGCTTCATGCTCCACCGCATGAAAAACAACTTAACTTATAGAAGAACCCAATTTAATTGCAGTCTGGAAGATTACCTGAAGGGTGAGATGCATGCCATCTAATTCGGGCCATGGTGAAGCAAGCTACTATTGAAAATATATTATCTATTCAGGAGTGAGGCTATGACAGACCATTGCAAGAAATTTAAGAATATTGAGTAAATGATTACGATGAAGAAGAAGAGCCCATCCTTAGGCTGCGGCCGCCTGGACAAAACGACCTCGTGCTCAAGAAATCCAACACTCAACCTTTTTACGCGACTGAAAAGGAATTCGACGACAACGAGGAGGAATCCGACGAGGTCCTCCAACCTTTGTTCCCATGGATGTATAAGAAGGTCCATATGAATTTATACCTTCTCGTATAAAATCCTTTGTTTAAAAATAAAATTAAATAAAAATCCTTTGTTGTATAGAGAAAAACGAAATTTCCTTTGTCAAGCGAAGGAATTAACTTCCCGAGAAACATATTTTCTTCCACCTGATAACTTTTAGTAGCAAATAAAAACACATATTTCCAAGCAGCGAGGGTCTGGAACAACTGCAGGCTAGGGTTTGGCAGTCGCAACCATAGTAGAGGACAACATGAGTACCAAGGGGAGTGGTAATGGAACCCCCTCATACAAGCAAGTAATGGTAGACAGAGGGAAAGGCCCACGAGGCGTAGGTTTCAAAGCACCAATGACAAGCACCTCAGGTTCAGAACCGAAAAAGAGTTAGGAAAGCAACCAGGGAAAAAGCGATCGCATGGGGGTAGAAACCAGAGAAACTCAGAAGGATGCGCAAGAAACGGCGAGCCCCAATGGGGCAAAAGGGCGCAACCCATGCAAACCAAAAAAAACAATGATACCCAAGGTAATATTGGAAGATCCGCAAACACAACTCTACAGGGACCAGATGAAGACGCATGCGCTAATCTGCAAGTTTATGGGCTTATGGCCCGCAGAAAGAACGTTGCGCAACTGGATTAAATATCAATGGAAGCCAAGCGAAGAAGTGGACCTACATCTGGGCTCGAAAGGCTTCTTCACAACAGTATTCATGAACCTAGAAGATAGGGATAAGGTCTTTGAGGGGGGGGCATACTTCCACGCCTCAGCAGGACTGTACATGCGACCATGGAAGGAAAACTTCTCCCCAGAGAAAGAAACTTTCAAAAATGTACCTGTCTAGCTGAGACTTTACTCCTTGCCGTTATATTACTGGCTACCTTCCACCTTCAAAGCAATAGGGAACAAATTGGGAAAATACGTGAAGACATTCGAAGCAACCCTAAAAGGGGGCACTCCCTGAAGCCATAATCTTGGAATTCAGGGATGAGGAATGGATACAAAACATTGACTACGAGCAAATCCCCTTCAGATGCAGAAGATGTCACGAACATGGACACCTAATCAGAGAATGTCCTCTCATTAAAAAACAAGAAGCAGAAAACACCAAACTACAACAGGACGAGGATGGATTTATAAAGCCGAAACACAGAAACAGAGCTAACAAGAAACAGAGTAAAACCCCAGTAGGGAGCAATCCAGAGTCTGGGAATAGAATAGAAGGACGGGACAATACCAACAAAGGGGAAGAAGGAGGAAAGGAGAAGGAAAAAGCTAAAGAAACTAGGGATCAAGAAACAAATGAGTACACAGATAGCCCAAGAAAGAAGATGGGACGGGGGGGTAGCGCAACTCCTATGGATGGAGAAACCAGAGATGTCAACACCCCCATGTAGGAGGCAGACGGAGATGCGGAAATGACTCCAAGCGAGGTAGGAACAAAAGATCCCGATCTCAGAGACATTGTCGAAAGGGAAGGGATAGATCTCCCGAACATATTGGAGCAATGGAAAAGGCAGGGAGTAGATAATGTACCAATGGAGCAACTAGATTGTATACAATACATGTTCCTCCTAAGGGAGGAATCCAAATCCATAGGGCTTAATTGTACACACGGGGAGATAGGACACCTAGGAATCAAAGCAGACGAGGGACAACCACAACTCTCACCCAAGCAGACGAGAAGGAAAAAAGGCAAGATATCAAATAGCCTAGCACTACAGGAACTAGGAGCTATGTTGATAAACTTAGGTAAGATCAAAAAGCTCTTTCCCAACTCCCCCCCACATGTTTAAATGAAGATTACAACATGGAATATAAGAGGCCTAAAAATCCCACGAAAGCAACGAATCCTTAAAAATAGACTTAGGAAGGAACAACCAAACCTTTGTTTCATTCAAGAGAAAAAATGCATTGTAGACAGAATGGAAACAATGAGCAAAAAACAATGGAGCAAGTACAAGATGCTGGCTGTAGAGGGACAACAGACGACAGGAGGTATTCTCACCTTGTGGAATCCACAAGTGATGAACCTAATAGCAGTCGAGGCTACCAGGCATACACTTTCGGTTAACATGCAAATCATTAGTAATATGAAGATGGTTCTGTGCACTAATGTGTATGGACCCCAAATGTTAGAGGAAAAGAGAAGAATGCTTCTAAACTTAGAAGACCTAAAAGTCCGATCCAACAACCCCCACTAGATCCTGGCAGGGGACTTCAACATCATCACATCACTTGCGGAGAAAAAAGGAGGCACTAGGAGACTGGATAAAGATGCAGAGGAATTCTCAACATTCATAGACACAGCATAGATGGTGGACATCAAAACTAATAAAGGACATTTCATCTGAAACAATAAATGGATAAACCAACATCAGGTCGCGACAAGACTAGACAGATTCTTGGTGTCGGAGTCTATCATTATGCAGGGGTTAACCGTAGACTGTAGCATCCTTCCCTGGGGGAGAGATGGTCACTGGCCAATCCAACTGGAAGCAGACCTCCCAACCTCCCTGAAGAATAGACCCTTCAGATTTCAGAAATTCTGGATAGAACACCCCACCTTCAAGGAAAACATCAACTAGTGGAGGTGGGAGGAACAACCGGAGCAAGGGACAAGGATGTTCAAACTCTATAAAAAATTAAAGTACATCAAATATAAGCTCAAGGAGAGGAACAAGGAAATCTTTTGGAACATAAACCAAGAGAAGAAAAATATTGAAGACAGAATGAGAAAACTTTAGGAAGTATGCATAGTAGAGGGATATAGAGAGGATCGGAAACAGGAAGAGACCCAAATGACCCAGGAATGGGAGGCAATATGCCAGCAAGAAGAAATTATATGGCGCCAAAATTCCCGAATCAGATGGCTAAAGGAAGGAGAGAGGAACACCAAGTTTTTTACAACCATTTCCAGAAGAGCCCACAACAAAATCCTGAAAATTAAGGATCAAGTTGGGATCGAGAGAGCATCCCACAAGGAGATTGAAAATACTCTGGTAAGTCACTTCCATGGGATAGCCCAGGAACCCAACAAAGACCGAATGGAGGCCATCCAAGGGATAACTCAGCACATCCCCTGTCTAGTCANCCCCACAACAAAATCCTGAAAATTAAGGATCAAGTTGGGATCGAGAGAGCATCCCACAAGGAGATTGAAAATACTCTGGTAAGTCACTTCCATGGGATAGCCCAGGAACCCAACAAAGACCGAATGGAGGCCATCCAAGGGATAACTCAGCACATCCCCTGTCTAGTCATAGAGGAACAAAATAACAATCTAAAAAAACCCATTGCTAAGGAGGAAATTGATCAAGTGATCCAGGAGATGCCCAATGGGAAAGCCCCAGGTCCAGATGGTTTCATAGTGGAATTCTTCAAAGCCTATTGGGAAGTGGTCAAACCTGATGTTTATAGGGTGGTGGAGGACTCTAGATGGTTGGCATCCATCCTAAAAGCACTAAATGCCACAATGATTACTCTAATTCTCAAAGAAAATGAAGCAAAGACTGTTGACTAGTACAGACCTATAGCCTTATGCAATGTGGTTTACAAGATAATTTCCAAATTCATAGCCAATAGATTGAAACCCCTCCTACCCACACTAATTTCACAAGAACAAGCGGGCTTTATGGAAGGAAGACAAATCATGGACAACATCATCCATACCCATGAACCAATCCACACCCTGAAAATCTAGAGGAGAGGGGGGATGATAATACAACTTGACTTAGCAAAAGCCCATGACAAAATTAGCTGGCACTACATGATCAAGACTCTGGAAGCTTTTGGTTTCACCCAGCATTGGATCAGCTGGATTGTCAACCTAGTCTCAATGACAAGCTACTTGCTCCTAATAAATGGAGCCCAAGCCAAACCTTTATGGCCAAACAAGGAGACCCGCTTTCCCCCTTCCTATTCATTTTGATGATGGAAGGTCTCAGTCGAAGCATAAAAAGCGCAAAAGCAGCAGGGGAAATAACAGGCATCAAACCTTTTGAAAACTAACTGACTTCCACACACCAACAGTTCGTGGATGACACCTTACTCCATGGCACACCCATGGTCAAGGAAGCAAAAGCCTATAAAAGAATCTTAGAAGAGTTTGGGGAAGCCTCGGGTGCTGAGATCAATCACTCAAAATCTATGATCTATTTATTCAACACCAACCCTGCAATCCAAAGAAACCTGGCAAATGTTTTGGGATTTGAGCGCAAAACACTCCCAACTAAGTACTTGGGCATCCCCATGACAGACAAGGCATACAAAATGGCAACATGGGAAGGAGTGATCAACAAGCTACAAAAGAGGGTGAAAAACTGGACGTACAGATCCCTCAACATAGCAGGGAGACTCATTTTGACCAAGACGATTATGCAAGCAATTCCAACCTATATGATGTCTGTATTTCCCTCCCCCAAAGGGATATTACAAAAAATAAGAAACATCCAAAGGGACTTCCTATGGCGAGGAGCGGAAACAAAGAATAAATGGGCTCTAGTGGCCTGGGAGAAGGTCTGTAAACCAAAAAGAAAAGGAGGCCTAGGGCTACATGACCCACCAGTAACCAACGAAGCCTACGAGGCAAAACTCTGGTGGAGATGGGTCAAAGAAACTTCTTCACCATGGGTAAACCTCTGGAAGGCCAAGTATGCCCCGGACATAAACAACCAAGACCGAATCCTCTTTAGGGGCAGTAGGGAGGGATTAACCATCTGGAGTCTAGCTTGGCGCAACAAAACCTGGATCCAGACACACAGTTTTTGGGAAGTAAGGAACGGTAAAACAACCAGATTCTGGGAGCACGCATGGCAACAGGAACCCAAAATGGAAAATCCAGACAAGGAGGAACTCTAACAGGACATGATCGCGCAAGGCAAAACCAAAGTCTACCACTACTGGAAACAAGAAACATAGTGCAACAGATGGAGAATCTGGGATGATCTCAGTTCGCAAAATAGAGACTGGGCCGTAACAATCGTGAAAGAGGTGAGGAGGAATTGAGGAAAAGAAAACTGACAGTCTTGGAAGAAGAGGACCAAATTAGAAGGGGCCAAAAAAATGGCGGGGAATTAAAATTGAAAGAAGCCTGACATTACATCGCGGACAAGGACCAAGAAGATCCAGCACAACAATGGGATAAGCTTTGGAACAACCCCCAATGGCCAAAAATAAAAATTTTCAAATGGTTAGTACTTCACAACCAAATTCTAACTTGGGAAAACTTAAGGAAAAGGGGATTCAATGGCCCATCACGATGCCACCTTTGTCAAGCTAAGGAAGAAACAATGAATCATCTCTTCGATGAATGTAACTATACAACAGGGATCTGGGACTGGGCGATAGGTATCTTTCGATAGCCCAATAAGATCCGAGGTAACATCTGCACAACTATTAATACTTGGAATGAGAATTACATCGAAAATGAAGAATTGAACCTCTATTGTACTCTCATTCCGAGGATGATCATATGGGAAATATGGAAAGAAATAAACTGGTGCATCTTTCGAAATGAGAGCTGGCCTGAAGGGAAACTCAAGGAAACAATAATCTCTCGGATAAGAGAAACGGTGCAGAGCCGCCACTGACCGATGATAAGAGCACAACTCGCAGGCCAGGACACCTGAGTCCTAGAATCTTTCCACTTAAAAGACGAGTGCAACCGCACTCAAGCAAGGCGGCTACCACAACTCCAAATAGGTGAGCACAACTGGAACCCCCCTCTAGCAGCGTCCCTCAAGTTGAATTTTGACGGGGCAGCAAAAGGAAACCAAGGTATGACAGGAATGGGAGGGGTAATCAGGGATAGTGACAACAACATAATCCAGCTGTATGCAGGGAGTATGGGAAACTCAACCAACAACGCAACGGAGTTCGGATCCCTGGAGATCGGCCTCGAGATTCTAAGTCGTGAAAGGATCACAAATACCATCGTGGAAGGTGACTCCAAACTAGTTATAAACACAGTGAAGAGACTCCAAAATGGCACCAGATTGGGCAAGATTCAGAGGCATTGGCGCTTGGCACACTCCCTGCAAAAAATCTAGGAGCATATGCAAACGATGAACACAGTGGAGTTGCGCTAGGTACACAGGTCAGCGAATGGACTGGCGGACATAATCACTAACGAGGGGGTTAGCAAGGAAGGACAAAAGCTAGACACTACCTGGAGTAACATCCTGAACGGGCAGTTCAGAACAGACTGCATCCAACTAGCGACAAAGTACCGTGACGGCAGCCAAAGTACAGAAGGCCACATCAAGGAAGGAGGTGCAAGGCCAACTAGAGAGCACGAAGGATCCAGGCAAAATTTGATTTCCCACCACTCGACCACAAGTTACAATGCAGACTCAGAACACACAGCAGATGGGGGTACGACACCAAGATCTTGTCAAAAGGAAGAAGTATAGAGGTAGAATGTGGGAAAGTATAGATGGCGTTTAGCAGGCCGCAAATGATGACGGGCAAAAGATGATACCATGGACCATTATGGATACACCTTACCCAAGCACATATTCGGGGAGTAGCACAGTTGGTGGTACAACGAATAGGGGAAACGGTCGGCGCAGGGTTTACGGTCGGTGCATCATGATCACACATACCGAGACATGGAAAAAGGACAGGAAGGCCCGCCTATATGGGAAAACCATGATTGCTAGGACGAGCTCGCAGCTGGGGAAATCCCATAAGAGCATAGGCACCAGGAATAGATACAGACAGGAAAAGCGCAACTGCAGGAGCTACCACAAAAACAAGGGATGTGTAGATAGGAACATGAGGAGAACCCAAGGAAAAAACTACCACAAACCAGTCGGGATGGTACGTATGAAAAGAACGCACAACAAGAGAATCCCCCAGGGGAAAGAACTCTGACAAGCCCTCGGAGGATTACAAGGATGGAGCAATCGGCCAGATACGCCAATAATACCTTTCATACATTGGTAGAACCAAAAGGAAAAGCGACCATCACTAGATGGGAGAAAGAAATCAATGCTAAATGCAAGGGTAAATCTTGGGAGGAACTGATTCAGGAAGTGGATTGGATCACGGACCCAGGGGCTACGTAGCCCAGAGAAAACCTCTACCACAAAACAATGGAGATGGCATGGCGAGCAAAGATGTTAATAGGCAAGGTGGGCGCTGAAAGGAAAGATGCAAGCCGGAAGGATAACAAGAACCACAAAAAACTGCTAAAAGAGATCTTGAGTCGCCTCAGCAACCTGGAAGTCAGTACAAAATGGCTAGTTGAGGACCAGAGGGACCAGAAGGAGAAGATGGAGGGGGTGGCAGCCCAATTCCACCTATACTTGCGATATGTTCATCACATGGACATCACGCCAGCGGACGAGAATGGAGCACCATCCCGTATCAGAAAGACTCGTACAGTGGTCCAGAAGGAAGAGAAAAAGGACAGGGAGGATGAAGGAAAGAAACACATTATCATCCTGGACTAGTGCCTGTTCAGCCAATGGTCAAGTCATGTTGCTCAACCAAGGGTCAGCCTTAACTTATGTGTTGTTTTTTTTGTATCTTTTTACATATATGACTTTGTTTAGTTTTTCAAAACTGGATATGGTAGGACTGGGCTGGTTTCCCAAGGTGGCAGTCCAGTCATACCCCTCTGCTATCCCAGAAAACTCAACTCTGGAACCCCTGGTCCAGTTTCCCTTTGGGCAGACCAGGAAGTCCCACCTTTTGTCTCATAATTTCTTTTAGTAATATAGGAACCTATACTCACTTACAAAAAAAAAAAAAAAAAA